>JAUCNG010000002.1:0-12552 GCA_032353305.1 Cephalothrix spiralis
AATGGCATTTTTGCTCCTATCCTTCGGTGCCGTATCGGTATACACGTATAGGGTTTTCTCGACGTAAGCGTCTCTTATTTTTTCCTCAACGTACAGCAAGAGTGGAAATAAACGCCCCGTCAGATATTTTCGTCCATTAGGCGATGCCAAAGTGAACATATCTTCGTCGTCGCCGATAGCGTTTACTAGATCCTTGTCTTTCAGTGCGTATCTCGGTAGAATACCGATTTCAGACAGCATAGCACTCTTATTTTTGGCACCGCTCAATAACTCGGACAACTCCCTGAACTGAGATCCGGCAACCAAGTGTTTCGGCTGACTGAATTCGTAACACATGCATTTATTGACGTTCGTGTCGTTTTTCAGTATAGGACCTATGTGACCGTTGCACACGAAGGACATACTGAGAAATCGTACGTTTTCGTTTCTTTTCGAATCGAAATCCACGTGACCACCATCGGCATCCAGTTCGCCTCGTTTTTTTAACTTTTCGGCTTTCGTATCGTCATCGTGTCTCGGTCTGTGCGAGCTGAACAGTTTCAACACTGCGTCGTCGGTCTGGGCCAATGCGTACACCGAAGGCATGTTTTTTTCGTTCGAATAGGCCACTTCGTCCCACATTATCACGTTTGCCGTTTCTCCTCTGCATGCCTGTCAATAAGAAAAAAAGAAAAACGATAAAAGTTGATAAACATAAACGGACTTACCCAAAAATAAAGTTGTAGTTTTGGATAAATACATATTGGACGAGATTTTATTTCATTTTCCGTTTAGTTTAGAAACGTTCTGGGTTGTACGAAGGACTATATAAGCCGAATTAATATCAACACACTCACAAAAAATGGCTATGTATAGCACAATTTTCATTACAGTGGTTTTTCTTATGTTTTTATCTAAAATATACGGTGATACGATAAAAGCAGAAGGATTTGATACGGCGGTAGACACATACGGTTACAAGCTATTAGACATCAAATATAAAATCGACAAGACTGTAAAAGATGGAATTGTACAAGACAAACGAATCGACATATCGAAGGTGCCGGAAGCAAAACTGATCAACGTAAAATTTACGGGATTACGTACAAAAGACCCTGACGGTAACATTCAAGAAATGTCAATGATCATTACTTTGGTTAGAAACAAATGTGATCTGCAGAGGAAATATCCAATGCTACATTTAGTCGGTGCAAGTGGAGATGTCATTACAAATGTCAAGTGGGGTGATGTGAGTGATGGAACTCTTCTGAGTAACAATGTGAATTTTCTCGACAAATCGGACGCCGAGAGCATCGTGAAACTTTACGGTCATCAAATTCATGAGACATCGGGTGGTATTAGCGGCATTTCACTCCATCAGGAAGGAAGCAGCGAAGTTATGAAATTGGGCTACAACAAAGGACGCAAGAGATTAATGTTGGGAAAATTCAAATCGTCGACAGGTGTAGTTTTTAGTATTTACGTGTACATATTGAACACACCAGAGTTGCAAGAAAATACTCGGACACTCCTAGCGTTCAACCGTAAAGACCAACTACAGCGTCGCGCGTCAGACAGCATAAACGGCTTGGACACCGACGAGTTAACAAAGCAAGTCAATATCTATCCGCTTGTGAACGGCTGTGTTATCGGAGCAGTGATTTTAATAGGAGTCATTGTTGTTGCTATTTTGTCGTATAAATCGTCGTCTCGTAAAAAGTAAAAAGGGTTAAAATATGGACAATTTGTGCGGTCCGGGCATTTGTTCTTTTTTTCCGTGTCACGAATTCGAAATGGACAATAGAGAGCAAGGATGTATAGCAGAACTGATTGACGCTCTCTATAAAGAGAGTTTCGACGCAAAGATCCTCTACATGTGTACTGTTCATTTTAATTTTCACGTGTGTACTAAGACTAGTGAAAACTGTGTCATGAACAGATATAATCCCAGTAGGTGTGGAACGTATAAAACAGATCACCTTTTATCGTTTTGTGCCTATACTGGTAATACGTGCGACGGTGTAAAGATTCGTCTACCGGAAACAGGGAACAAAAATCATCATCGGAGAAATGTGTTTAAAGACGAAGGTGCCATGGATATGTTGGAAGCTGGTTGTGGAGCAGGATCATTCAACGATTTCCTGTTAGCGACTATACGGGCAAATTTTAATGCGGACGAATCTGTAACGATGTATGACAACATACTGGTTTCTGAAACCAACACGGTGAATTTGATAGCGGAACAAGATATGGCCAATGCCAAGGCACAAATGTTGATTGAAAGCAATCCTGTTGAGTTCAACGCGTTTATCGAATGTAATTTGTCTGAACAGGCAGTCCGACGAATTGGTATATTTCCGAATGGCAATGTCTTTAAGACAATTGTTCTACAGAAATGTCGGGATGTTTTTACAGACGACATGAATGCAGAAGGAAACGATAAATCTAGTACTGCAGAGCGATACCTGACCATAGCAAAGCATAACAAACAGGCGATTCTCGATTCGATTGACTTCCTGTTTAAATCTCTGCGTGTACCAAAGGCACTTTTAATAAAAATGAACGCCGCAGCAAGTCTGTCGACAGCAACGATAATCTCACATCAAGACAACAGGTCAATGCATAAAAAGATGCGTACGAATAAGATATACGGTGAAAATACGTCTACGTCGATGTACTACAAAAAAATTAGTAAAATAATTTCGGCCCTCTTTGTAAATTTCACACAGCAACAAAACGACAAGAGAAATGTCTGTTTCAAACTTCATCGGGAGCGGTAGTGGTAGTAAACGAAGAGAGTGGGTGAAGATTGCTCATGACGTGATGAGTCCATATACATTTAGACCTATTTTAGATATGAAAGTCGGCGAAGTGAGTGACAATAGGCTGATTGTTATTGTGGGTGAACTGGGCCACTTTATACAATCGCCGAAAACATACAAGGAATATCAGAGTGTAGAAAATACGAATATGTCGTCTGTGTATAATAAATCATCTCTTTTGCCTAAATTGAAGTACCGAATCGGTTTTTATGAAGAGTTTGATGATGACTGTGGCGGTGGCGGTGGTGTCGTTCGATCATGGTGTAATGGTGATTACACTGTTGTTAAACACTACGGATCATTCATAGACTCCGTTTCACGAAAGAAATGGCTCTTTTTTACTGTAGATCCCATAAAAATTCTTAGAGCGGAAGAAAAAGAGCGATGTGGTAAAAATATCAAGATTTCCTACGTAGAAATCATAAATATCGATACCGGTAGTAGTCATTTCATTAGCAAACGGTCCACTGAAAGAATAAACCCGTTCGATGTGGACGATGTGAGCAAAGTCGTGTTGGTTGACAAAGGGAAACGCTGGTTTACTCATGTTATGGCCAATAGACTAAATAAGGAAGCCAACAAGGATGAACTTGTAGAAAACCAGTCCGATAATGCCATGTTCGTGAATTTACGAATGGACAAGCAACAGATTAAAGATACCAATTTGATGGACGAGGCTGTGAACTATGTCGACTCGGTTGTTACGTCTGTGATGAAAAAACAAACAAATGGCGAAAACCGTGGATGTAGCGACGACAATGGCGATGGTGTTATAGTTAAGAAATTAAAACGGTCCAACGCTGATGTGGTACCGACCATTCCCATACCTCCGATATACAGTATGCCCAGCAATCACACAGAAAATAAATACAACGATTTTGGATTTAGGTTTCTGTGGATAGATGAAGATCATTTCAACGCATGTTACGAACTGTTCGGAAAGTGTACGAAAAAGACTGGAGGAAATCGTATCTCTAAGTTAGACGAATGTATCAACTTCCTGTTTGATACAATAACAGATGAGATAGACGAATCGATGAAATCCATGACGTTCGAGACAGAATGTTCGAATCTACCCTCTTCAGTGTTTAGATTTTTGAAAAAACGAAGTATTCACATAGGAATGGAAAACACACTGATTCCCACCAACCCTAACGCAAACAGCAAGACTGGCGGATGTATGATTGGTGACAAACTCCAAGAAAACACCACATCACTGGTATTGGGTCGGGTCAAAGAGGAAGTATTAAAACGAATCAAAGACGTTCGAGAGTACGATGTCAGCCACGTAACGAGTTTAGACGTCTCAAATGGGTTTCTATTGTCCACCTACCACAATATCTTCGGTAATGAGAGCGAAAAGAGAAAGAAACTCGTAGACTTCATCACATCGCCGTGTTTAAACGCCAGTTTACAAAATCAAAAAACTCTGGCAGATTTTACCGACAAAACTGCTTCTATGCTAAGTTGGGCTATTGGCGATTATAAGTCGAGTTGGCCACAGCCACTAAGTGTTACCTCTCGGGCTGAATTCACAGAAACCAAAGATCAACAAATAGATTGTTACATGTTCCGTGTGGAGAATGCAAAAAATTACCAAAGAGCAAGAATGTCCGAACGGGGTATGGTGGAAGAAAATCTACATCAGAGAGATAGAAGTTTAAACACGATCAACGATTTCATTGGAATATTAGCGAACAGGAGTTTTAATGCTAGTATTGCTAGCAATAAGAAAACCTGGCAAAACCAACCACGAAAACAACCAGGCGACGTGTTGGACGTTTTAGCCCTGCCACTTGACACGCATAAAGACCACTATCAGTGCCTATTTTCGTCATTTACACGCCAACTTGGTAGCGAACTGATAATATTCTGCTACGATCGTAAAAGTGGCTGTTATTTCATCACGTCTAACGTTTTGTGTAATAAACGCTACAGAAACGGTCTGTTGATCTCAAAACCGAGCACGGAGTTGACACAGACTATCATGGGCGACGTGGACAAGACACGACAGAGACTTTCTCGTCTACAGGCTTGTAGAGATTATTACAAGTACTATCATCAACAACAAGCAAAATAATAGTGAACGAACGATGGGTTAAATTATGGGACTGTGTACTTTGAAGGAAATAAATTACAGACAAATCAAACAGTAAGATCACTTACCTTATGTTGGTGTAATATCCTGCACTTGAACCAGTTTTCGCCGTACGGTATATCATCCGGGTCCAGCTGACTTCTGTTTTCGCCGTCGTGTCTATAGAACCTGATCGATACTTTGTTTAAAATGATCTTGTATTTTACTTTTGCTTGTAAATAATAATTACTGTATATCGCATTACCCCTTTCGTTATTGTTTTTTCTGTTTTTATTGATTTTCTGCTTGGTCTGTAGGAAATTCTGTCTCTCCTGGAAATTGAACTCGTCCACCATGGGTCCAACTACTTTTATGATCGTATCGAATGCGTTTTGTGCTAAGTTTCCGTCATGGGCCAAGTAGAGAAACTTATAGCCTGCCAGGGGAAATGTCACAATTGCTTTACATGCGTCTCCGATGTGGGCAACCGTTTTTCCGCAACGTCTCTGAACCAAGAGGATACTAACGGGGCACTTTAGCAATCTGTCGTGAAGAGCGGAGCATTCGGTCTTGGTGAGGTATTCCATATTCAACGTCTCCTTCAGCCACGGGTATATCAGCGATGTGTATTCGGACATACCTGATCTTTTGCAACTCAATGCCAGAGTCTCCATTTTGATAAGTTGCTGAAATCTGGCTGTGTTGAACATTGCATCGCAGCTTTCCTTTGAACCGGGTATCATAATCTTAACCGCATGTTTGTATTTGGGTACTACTTCTTCGTTGTTATCGTCATTAGCAGATTCGTCTTGTATAAGATGACTATTTCCAACACCGCTATTTATGATAAGCATTTTCGACCATTTGTCCGATATGAAACGTTTGGCCCATCGCATAAACGAAAGTACTCGTTCTTGGTCCTGTGGCTTGGTAAAATTGTATTTCGTATACGTAACACTATTGATCGAATCGGCGCGCGTTTCTATTTCGTTTAAGAACACGTCCCTCCATTCTGGAAACTGGCGTCGTCTTGGTGCCGCCACGTGCTTGTGTTGTTCTATCGATGAAACAATGTTCGCTCCCAGTAAAAGTCTTCTCTTTCTATCGTGTAAAACACATTGTTCTTTAATCAAACCCAGGTACCGGTTATTGTAAACCGCTGCATGTGGCCCGTTTCTAGCAAATCCCATACCACCCTGATAAAAAACATAATTAGGGTTGTTTTTTGTCTTATCAATGGGATAAAATGACGTCTCCATGATAATAACTTCTGTATATCACGTGGTGTTAGATCCACCAGCATGTCTAATATTAAAAAAAAACACCGTGGACATGCCTTCTTTTTTGCTTGTGTTTTGGTATTTCTATCAGACGTGTGCGTAAATACACAAAAATCGGACAAGTCTAAGTCAAAATCACCGGATCCGGATAATGTGATAATGCGTGAGAATTACGGCGTCATGTTTACTCACGTCGGTGAACTTCTGCTAGGAGGAAGTGAGACTGACTATATTTACACGATCGGATTACCACTGCCGTTGTTTTTTAAGGATCATACTAAATACATGAAGGACTATCTCATGCCGGTTATTCCAAATTGTCAAAGTACACCGGCTCTGATGAATACAAAATGTAACGTGATTAATGGACTTATCAATTCTAGCGTTATCAATTGTATCATGCGCCAACCAGTTCAGGACTTCTTCGATTCGGTATTGGAAATGATTCCGTTTCTAGAAATAGACGAGAATCAGAGAAACAACGTCAATAGAGACCACCCCAAGAAAAGACGACGCAAGCGAAGCGACGCAGAGTCCAATTTTGCACACCGGATTGTTAGCAATATCGGGAAATTCGTACAACAGACCCCACAAGGGCAATTAATAGATAAAATTCGAAGTGGGCTCTTTGGTATACCGGGGATGGATAAAATTAACAAAATGGCATCGCAGGTAGTTACATTGAATGAGGCTTTTGAAAATGACGAGAAGGGCATTCAGGCATACGAAGATAACGTTCAGGCCACTCAGGTTTTCTTCGACAATAGTTTGTCCAACTTAAAAGAAGGAACGACTAATATCAAGAACGAAATACAGCAAAGTAACAAAGATCTGCTACAGATGTCGAAACAAGATGCCGCCACAAACGTCCTTATCAACACGCAGTTGGGATATTTGGACATTGTGCTGGACAAAATGTACACCACGGTTTACCCAAACTTGTTTGCCTACGATATTAACTGTAATCGAAACTTGATGGGAATTTATCAGTATATCAGAGGTGTAGCTCAATTATTAGAGGGTTACATATCATCAGAGTTGATTCCTGTAAAAAAGATGCGTGAAATAATAGCACACGTTAACAAACAGATCAGCAGTTCAAAGGACATGACCCAAATGGATGTAAAGATAATCCACGAGAACCCCGGTTTCTATTACCAGGCCAAACACTTGGTCAGTTATACGAGAAATGAGAATATGCTGGTAGTTAGCATGACAATACCCCTGTATATCAAAAACAGTCTCTTGGACGTGTATAAAATCAGTAGTTTTCGAGTTCCCGTAAATACGGGTATTGAACAGCATTCCGGTGGTACGAAAATGAAGGAAAATCATGGTTTCGATCCGCTTAACGTCGGTAGTACTAAAGTGGCAGACTTACCTGATTATATAGCCTATACAAAAGACACATTTTTCTACGTTGAGATAGACCACGAGTATTTTCAATCCTGTCAGTACGATTCGGCAAACAGTGGGACGCTGAGAGTCTGTCAGCACATGATTCCTGTTTTAACCGAATGTGTTGTGGCAGACACCTGTGCAACTACCCTCAAAGCGAATAACATAAAAACAATACACGAGAAATGTACGTTTATTCATAGCCACGATCCATGGTCTGGTAGTGCTTTTCAAGTGGGCCACAGCACAACGTTTCTGGTTCACGCCAGTTCAAAACAAGACGACGTGTGGACCATGACGTGCGAGGGTAAAGACAAGAGTACGAGTACGGATATTAAACCCATGCCGATGCTACTGTTGAAAATTCCCAATAATTGCTACCTGTCCGCTAAGGACTTTGTACTACCAGCTACCATCGATGTTCGAGAAGATACGGTTACCGAAACGTCCTTCTTCTCGCCCATTAACGCCTTTTTGGTACACACGTTCACCAATATAGGTGATTACATGAAAAAGTGCATGAGAGATATCACCGGCAATTCTATGGCAGATGCCAACACAATTTGGCCCGGTTTTTCTGAACTCATGAAACCGATTAAGATTCACAAGTTAGACTACAACATGTCTTTAGACGATGTCGTATCAAGAGTCAACGAATTTGGAACGAATTTCTCTAAGGTCGGTGAATTACAGAAGAAAAAAATAGTCGCATGGGGCAAGAGTATCGACAAGAGCCTGAAAATTGCCGCTGATTTCAGTAAGTTAAAGGCCTACGACAATTCAAAAGGTGGTTTGAAGGCACTGAAGGACTTGATCAGTTTCATTCCAAATTTGGACAATATTTTAAATGCATTGCCGTTAAGTGTGTCCATCACTGCCTTCGTGATTGCACTTTTGATGTTCCTGGCTACGTACAGTCCGAGCTGTAATCATACAAAGGTTTCCAAACATCTAAGGACAATACACAACAGCGAAATCGAATCAGACGAAGACATAAGGAGAACCAACAGCAGAAAAACAACAAATAGAAAAAGAAAAAAAAAAAAAGAAAAGAAAGTAGAATTTTCAGATGAACACGAACTCTTGATGTACGATTATTGAGTAGTTTATTATATTACACGAAGCAAATTATAACAACACACTTTTACTATAATACAAATGTCAGAGTTCTTTTCTGTCTTAACTTCATGTTTCATATGTTTGCGAATATAGAAGACTTTAAACACAAAACAGAAAGTTAAACAGTTTCAAACATGAAGTGTTTGTATTTGTGTAACTGTTTGTACTTAGAAATCTAATTCCACATCCAACTCGTTCATCAGAGCGGTGCTCTTCGTGTCCTTGGGTTTGGTAGAAGAGGTAGTAGCAGCAGGACCACCATTGGCCTGTATTTGTTGATTACACATTTCGTCGTAGATCGGTTTGAAGACTTCGTTTTGGAACGAAACCTGTTCATATTCTGTTTCACCGCTTCGTAGATTTTCGAACATAGACGAAAAAATGTGGAAAACTTCACCATAGTTATTGAGTAGATACTCTTCGTCAAAGATCGAGAAGGTCCTGTTGTAAATACAAGCAGCAACCATTGCCAGGGTAACATCTTCGTTTTCGAGAGCTCTGGTAAGCTCATCAGCAGACACCATGGAGGTGATCGTGTCGTAAATACTGTCTTCGTTAGACCATTTGGTGTTTCTAACGTTATCTTTTCGTGTACCGTAACAGGCGGTCAGTGGACGCACGATTGCAATGCTCACCGGTGGTTGGTCACCCTTTGCCTTGTTTTCGGTCATTAACTGCACGTGCTTGTATCCTGCGAAATCGTTTGGTGCCACACCCGCGTCGACCATGTTGTAGTAATTTCCAGTGCCCGGGTAAGATTTCTGTACCATGTTGCTTACAACAATCATCGAACCGACGTTTCTTTGCCCAAGGATGGCAGAGTCGGACAAGGTGAGTTTTTTATCGAGACCAAGAGCGTATCCGATACGGAACTGGCTTATCCTATTGTGCACTGAAGTAACCTCGTTGGTGTTTAGCACAAACAACACAAGGGCTTCGGTCAGTAGTGCTTTCATCTCCTCTCCGTGGGCTAGAATCGTATCGTGTTTAATGATCGGCATGGCGATGTCACATTGGATCAGGATGGCGATAAGCGCGTGAAGTTGGCAGGCGATCGTAGGATCGGACTTGAGGAACAGACTGATGGCATTAGATGGTTTCGTAAGCCCGAATGAATCGGTAGTGGACATCGCCTTTTGCATGTAAGCTTCAAGCTTGTTTTCGAATCCTTCTTTGGGCAATGTCACGGCACAGAAGAACGTGTTCTTCATTTCCATGATCAGTTGACCAATGAACCACTCTATGTGGAATAACACAGCCCTGAATTTTTCGTGCGCTTCCAGAAACTGAGAAACATCTTCGGCGGCATCGACTAGCCCGGATGGGTTAGCAAAGTTTTCGCAGCTGAACCGATCGACTCTCATACCTTTTTGTTTCAGCAAATCGTTGAGTTCGGCATGAGAACCGCTGAGACTGCACAAAGGTTCGTATTTTGCGTCGTCCATGGTCATAATGTTCCATATGTTGGCCATACGCTTGTCTATTTTCGATGCCTTGTTATTTTTGAGTCGGCTTTCAATTCCACCCTGGTCGGTTTCCATACATTCCATCTGTGCTTCCATTTGTTGCTGCTTCTGCATGGCCAAGTACAAAGATGCAGAGTCATCTCCATTACCATTGGCACTATCGGAGTCATTGGATTTAGAATATTTCGAAGACCACTTGACGACGTGTGAGTCAAAGTTTGATTTCTTCTGGTCGCCAACAGCATTTTGTCCTGCGTTAGCGACACTGCCGTTATTTTTCTTATAGCCTTCATTGGCTTCAGCAGCTGCATTCCAATCGGTTTCGAACAGCGGGTTAGTACCCACAACGTAAAACGGCAGGCTTCCGTAGTTCATAGACACCTTGCGGTTGGCATCGTCCTTCTTCGACATAAAGAATTCCGGAAGGCTACGTCCGTTGGCTGTTCTGGCGATAGCGGCTAAGGACTTTCTTTCCTTGTACGTGTACTCGTCATCTTCATCTTCTTCTTCTTCTTCTTCTTCTTCTTCAGAAACAACCGTTTCCATTTTTTCCTTCTTTTTCGTACCACCATTTTCGTTGTGATCAACTACCTCTGAAACACGTTGTGGGATGTTGCTGGTTGAGATCATAGCCTGACAGGGACCACCCTTGTTCTCTTTTTTCAATATGTCCCTATAGCTGTCTGCCTGGAGTGTTATTCCGTTATGAAGAGCGTCGGTTACACAGAAATGACGTACAAACGCGTGGTTGCTATTTATCATGGCTTGAGCCAAGACTCTGCCGCTAACTAAGTTCGGACACGAAAATCCCACCAGACGTCGTTTAAGCTCTTTGTCCTCTTTCTTGTCCGATCTCAGGGAGACCTTCTCGTCGTAGACGTCTATCATCAATTCGTCAATATTCATTCCAAGCTGGCTGGCGATTTCTCTGAACCCGTCACCGGTGTAGTGAACGATGTTTTCCAAAAACTGTTGTACTACGGCAATCTGTAAAACCTTCAGTTCATCTTCCAGGACAGATCTCATTGCCCTTAGTACGAGCTGGCCCATCTTGGATTGTTCCGTCGCTTGATCGAGGTGTTGATGTACTTCAAAGAAACACGGTCTAAATTCGTCAGTCCATTTTTTGATATTGTCATTGATTCGGATAGCTACATTGCACTCATCTTCGGTCACCTCTACGACTTCTACGTTTATTTTCAGTTGGATAATTGCCTTTATCCGGAACACAGCTTTTAGAAGAGTCAAGATGTACGTGTATTTCTCCTCGGTTTTTAGCGTAATATCGTCCTGTTGCTTTTTCTCTTGATGTTCTTGATCATCAGACCCAGCTTCGGTTTTGGTCTTTTTCTTTGACGGTTCATCTGAAGCAGCAGCATTGGTGCCGTCACCGTTGCCAGAGTCGTTTTCATCTTCGTCGCTGCTAGAATCACGTCTCCTGTGTGATTTGTGCTTCCCTTTGGTGACTTTCTTTTTTCTTCGTTTTTCAGTATCTTCTTTCATTTTCTTTATTGAGTTTTCTTTTTTTCTAATCATAATGTTTATCATGTCACTCGCCGAATCGTCACTCTGGTTCAAAACGCTAAGTACCAACTTGGTCATGGTGTCTTTTTCCAATGCCGATTCACACACGTTCTTTATCACCATTTTCACGAACACGGACGTAGAAAGATTACAATCGCTTGGTTTGGCGGTTTCTTTCCTGAAGAACCTACTCTTCTTATTATCTTTCATGTTTTTCTCTGGAATCGGATCGGTACAGTCTTCCTTGAACAACTGCATGTTACCATACACTTCGTTTGCGATTTTATACAACTGAAATCCACTGGAGTAGGTGTTGTTTGAATTATTGTTAGTTTGTTGTTGGTTCGCTGTTGGTGCTGCAGTTCCACCCATTGTATTATCGGCAGAGCCTGTTGACGTAGTAGCGGATGCTGCAGCTGCTGCTCCATCAGTAGTGTTAGGCTGGATGATGGTAGAAGAAGCATTGTTCGAATCGGAAGATGTCGATGAATCGTTACTGGTGCTGTTGTTACTGGTATATCGATTGTTGTACTTGGAGTTGTGTTTAGTTTTCCACTTAAACCTCTCCTTTTCGTGAACAACAGTCAAATTACCTACTCGGTTAAAAGTGTTCTTACTTGACTTACATACCAGCGGCTGGGACACTTTGTACGATTTTCGTTTTCGGTTCTTTTCCAACACATGGTGACGTGAATTGGGGCTTAGGTTAAACGTTTCGATAAACGATTGGAGTGAACAGACAATATTGTTAATGGTGATCTCCAGACCTTTACTGCGAGACAGAACCAAGCCAAATAGGGCACACGGGCACATGGACTTGGTTTGTGTGTCAAAAAAGGGCAAACCGGACTCGCACATCGGACATGAATCGTCAACACCCTCTGAAA
>JAUCNG010000008.1:0-12276 GCA_032353305.1 Cephalothrix spiralis
GCCAGGTTGGTTTCTATCTATTTTCTGGGTTTTGTTTTTTAGTACGAAAGGACCAAAAAGAAAGAAAATTTTTGTTTGTATAGATTATTTTAATTTGTTTTTAAATGTAATTTTTTTTGTTAGGTTAGCAAATTTATGCGATTGATTTAGGTTCAATAAAAGTTAATTAAAATTTAACACTTAATTAAGTTAAGGTGGCAGATAAGTGCATTAGATTTAAGCTCTAAATATGAAGATTAATTCTTTTCTTAATAATGTTTTGTTTTATTTCTTTTCTATTAGCAGATGTTTTTCTTTTAGTTTGTGTTGCTTTTTATACTTTACTAGAGCGAAAAGTATTAGGTTATATTCAGCTTCGGAAAGGTCCTAATAAAGTAGGAATTATAGGATTACCTCAGCCTTTAGCAGATGCTGTTAAACTTTTCACAAAAGAACAGGCTAAGCCTACTTTAATTAATCAATGGCCTTATATTTTTGCTCCTGTGATTAGTTTATTTTTATCTCTTGGAATTTGAAGTATTTACCCTTCATCTTCTGTACACTTTTTTTTTTCTTTTGGATTGTTGTTTTTTCTTTGTTTGTCTAGATTAAGAGTCTATGGAACTTTAGTTGCAGGATGAGCTTCTAATTCAAAATACGCTTTATTAGGGGCTCTACGAGCAGTTGCCCAAACCATTTCCTATGAAGTGAGAATAGTTTTAGTATTGTTAAGAGGTGTTTTTTTGATTGGAAGATTTAATTTTATTGATTATATTTTTTTTCAAGAATATTTTTGACTTTTTTTTATTGTTTATCCTGTGGGTTTAGTATGAGTAGTGACGACTATTGCTGAAACAAATCGAGCTCCTTTCGATTTTGCTGAAGGAGAATCTGAACTTGTTTCAGGATTTAATGTTGAGTATAGTAGTGGAGGATTTGCTTTAATTTTTATGGCTGAGTATGCTAGAATTTTAATTATATGTTTAATTAGAAGAGTAATCTTTTTTGGAGGCAGAAGTTTATTTATTATTTCTTTAGACATTGTATTGGTTTTAAAATCTTTTATCATTGCGTTTATTTTTTTATGGGTCCGTGGTAGTTTACCACGTTTACGTTATGATTTACTAATAGATTTAACTTGAAAAAGATATCTTCCTTTTTCTTTAGGATTTTTATTTTTTATTTTAGGATTCTTAGTTTTTTTGAGTTTTTAGCTTTCAGAAAACAGAAATAATATCTGATTTTTAACTTCCAATGTTAATGTTTTTTTTAAACTACTTTCTGATAAATAAATGATAATACTTTTATTAAAATCTGCACTATTTTCTTTTATATTTCTTGTCCCTTTAATGGTTCAGCCACTTAGATTAGGCTTAATAGTAATATTTATTTCTATTATTTTAAGTGGACTTTTAGGTATAATTTTCGTTTCTTGGTTTGGTTTTTTATTGTTTTTAATTTATGTTGGAGGTCTTTTGGTAATATTTGCTTATGTAATTATTTTAATACCAAATAGTTATTATTTTTCAAAGAATATTTTTATGTATGGACTTTTAGTTTTTTTTGTATTTTTTGTTTTATTTTTGACAATAGGATTTTATTTATCTTTAGAAGATTCATTTATATCTTTTCAAGATTCTGCTCAATTAATAGTTTCTGATTACTCTGCTTTAGTTTTTCTTTTTTTATCTTTAGTACTTTTCTTTGCTTTATTAGTGGTTGTAAAAGTTTGTCATTTTCATGGGGGTCCTTTACGACCTTTTTCAACTTTTAATTAGTATGTTTAGTCCTTTTCGAAAAGTTCATCCGGCATTGTCGATTGTAAATAGGGCCTTGGTTGATTACCCTACTCCTTCAAATATTTCTAACTGATGAAATTTTGGGTTCTTATTAGGAGCTTGTCTAACATTACAGTTAGCTACAGGTATTTTTTTAGCTATACATTATGTTGGGCATGTAGATTTAGCCTTTTCTTCTGTATCTCATATTGTTCGTGATGTTAATTATGGTTGACTTTTACGAACAATCCATGCAAATGGAGGTTCTTTTTTCTTTTTTTGTTTATATTTCCATGTTGGCCGTGGTATTTATTATGGATCATATTTTTTTTTGGAAGCTTGAAATGTTGGTGTAGTGTTGTTATTATTAGTAATGGCTACAGCTTTTTTAGGTTATGTTCTCCCTTGAGGGCAAATATCTTTTTGAGGAGCTACAGTAATTACTAATCTTTTTTCTGCTATTCCTTATATTGGTACAATATTAGTTCAATGAATTTGAGGTGGATTTGCAGTAGATAACGCTACATTAACTCGTTTTTTTGCATTTCATTTTTTATTTCCTTTTATTATTGTTGGAATAACAATCCTTCATCTTCTTTTTTTACATGAAACTTGTTCTAATAATCCTTTAGGATTAAATAGAGATTCAGATAAAATTCCTTTTCATTCTTATTTTGTTGTAAAAGACTTATTTGGAGTAATTTTAATGTTTTTTTTATTAATTGTTTTAGTTTTATTTAGACCTAATCTTTTAGGAGACCCAGATAATTTTATTCCAGCTAATCCTTTGGTAACTCCCATTCATATTCAACCCGAATGATATTTTTTATTTGCTTATGCAATTTTACGTTCAGTTCCAAATAAATTGGGCGGAGTCTTAGGATTATTTTTTTCAATTCTAATTTTATTTTTTTTACCTTTTCTTCATGGAGGAAAATTTCGAGTTTTTAGTTTTTATTTTTTAAATCAAGTGTTATTTTGATTTTTTGTGGTAATTTTTCTAGTATTAACATGAATTGGGGCTCGACCTGTAGAATCTCCATATGAAGGGATTGGGCAAATTTTTAGAGTTTTTTATTTTATATATTTTCTTAGTTTTCCTTTTCTTCAATTTTTTTGAGATGATATTTTAGA
Organism: Cephalothrix spiralis; assembly: GCA_032353305.1. Classification (NCBI taxonomy): domain Eukaryota; kingdom Metazoa; phylum Nemertea; class Palaeonemertea; order Archinemertea; family Cephalotrichidae; genus Cephalothrix; species Cephalothrix spiralis. Next base: position 2,892 of record JAUCNG010000008.1, read on the forward strand.
TTTTTAGTATTAAGGTTATTCAGCTTAGGAGCAAATTTGTTTTGAAAACAAATTGAAAGTGTTCAAATCACTTGTTAACTTTTAGCTATTAGAAGTATTATCTTCAATCTTTAGTTTACAAGACTAGTGCTTCTAGTTTTAGCTTTAATAGCAATGTATGATTATCAATTCTTTTTTTGATCTTTTTTTTATTGGAGTGATGGTTATTTGTGTTTCTGTTTTTTCCTTTTTTATTCAACGAGTTCACTTGTTAATAGTTTTATTATGTTTAGAAATAGTTATATTAGGCTTATTTTTTTTCTCTTGTGTTTATTTTGGTTTTTATACTGGTTCTTGTTATATTTCTCTTATTTTATTAACTTTTTCTGCTTGTGAAGCAAGTGTAGGTTTATCTCTACTAGTAGCTTTAATTCGTTCTCATGGAAAAGATTTAATTTCTTTGTTTTGTGGATATAGATGTTAGGTTTTATTTTTTCGTTTTTTGGATTGTTGTTACCTTTTTTATTTTTAAATCGAAAAATATTTTGACATTTAGTTGGAATAACCTTTTTTTTATTAACTTTTATATTTGTTTTTTTTTCTTATTCAAATTTTTTTTCTTTAACTTTTTTAAACGGTTTTTTTTTTTTAGATTCTTTATCTTATTGAATAGTAATTTTAAGATTATGGTTAGGGGGTTTAATAATTTTAGCCAGTTATAAGTTGTTTTTTTTAAATTCAAATATAACAATGTTTATTTTTTCGATTATTTTATTAATTTTTTCTCTAGTTTTGACATTTTCTGTTTCTAATGTTTTTTGTTTTTATGTATTATTTGAATTTTCTTTACTCCCAACTATAGTATTGATTTTAGGGTGAGGTTACCAACCTGAACGACTACAAGCAAGGGTGTATATAATAATATACACTGTTACTGCCTCTCTCCCTTTATTGATAGGTCTATTTTTCATTTTTTTGTATAGAGGTCATTTTAGTTTTCTTTTATCTTGAAGATATTTTCCTTTTTCTTTTATTAGAATAGTATTGTATTTTATATTAATTTTGGCTTTTTTAGTAAAGTTACCAGTATATTTTTTTCATTTATGGCTCCCTAAAGCGCATGTTGAAGCTCCTGTTTCAGGATCAATAATTTTAGCCGGGGTTTTACTAAAATTGGGAGGATACGGATTAATACGAATTATATCAAAGTTTTTTTTCTCTTTTTCTTTATTTTCAGAATTTTTAATTTCTTTATCTTTATGAGGAGGAGTAATTACTAGTTTTATTTGTTTACGTCAAGTTGATATAAAAGCTTTAATTGCATATTCTTCAGTTGGTCATATAGGTTTGTTAATTGTAGGATTATTTAGTGGTTCAATAATAGGATGAGTAGGGGCCTTTGTTGTAATAATTTCTCATGGACTTTGTTCTCCAGCTCTATTTGCTTTAGCAAATATTAGTTACGAGTCAGTACGTTCTCGAGGTCTTCTTTTAAATAAAGGCCTTTTAAATATTTATTCTTCTATGGCTATTTGATGATTTTTATTTTGTGCTTTTAATATAGCTGCTCCTCCTTCTTTAAACCTAGTTGGGGAGTTAATACTTATTATAAGTGGACTTTCAATGTCTTGAATATACAGTTTTTTTTTAGGTATAATAAGGTTTTTAGCTGGAGCTTATAGATTATATCTATACACTAGAATTCAGCACGGGTCTTTATTATCTTTATATTGTTCTTTTCTAACCTTTAATTCTCGTGTTTTCTTTTTATTTTTAATACATTTTTTCCCTTTAGTTATTTTTGTGATAAAATTAAATGTTTTTTTTATTTATACAAATAGTTTAAATAAAACGTCGAATTGTGATTTCGAAAATATAATGTTTTATTTTGTATAATGTTTTGATGAAGTTATTATTTTTCTAGAGTATCAAGTTTTATTCTATATAGAATTTCTTTTTTAGTAGGATGTTTTTTTATTAAAAATGTAATTTCTGGAAAAGTTATTTTAGTAGAATGGTCCTTATTCGATTTTTTACCTGTTGATATTAGAATATCTTTAGTATTTGATTGAATAGGAATAAGGTTTAGTTGTTTAGTGTTGTTTATTTCAGCTTCTGTATTATGGTTTTCTTCTAGTTATATAGAAGGGGATATTTATCTTCGTCGTTTTATTTGATTAGTTCTTCTTTTTGTCGCTTCTATAAATTTATTAGTATTTATTCCAAATTTAATTGCAATTCTTTTAGGGTGAGATGGTTTGGGATTAGTAAGATTTTTGTTAGTTATTTACTACCAAAATTATAAGTCTTTATCTGCAGGGATGCTAACAGTTTTAATAAATCGAATTGGTGATGTAATACTCCTACTTAGAATTGGATGATTTCTAGTTCAAGGACACTGAAATATTTTTTTTTGTTTTGAGTCTTCTTATTCTTTTGTCCTTATAGTTTGTATTATAGTTGCTGCTATAACTAAAAGAGCTCAAATTCCTTTTTCAAGGTGGTTACCGGCTGCTATAGCTGCCCCTACTCCAGTATCTGCTTTAGTTCATTCTTCAACATTAGTAACAGCAGGTGTATTTTTATTAATTCGATTTTATAATTTTTTATCCTATTATCCTTTTTTTAATTATATATTGTTATTTATTTCTGTAATTACTATGTTTATAGCAGGTTTAAGTGCTAATATGGAAAGAGATTTAAAAAAAATTATTGCTTTATCAACTTTAAGACAGTTAGGTGTTATAATATTTAGTTTAAGAATGTCTCTTCCTTTACTTGCTTTATTTCATTTATACACCCATGCTCTTTTCAAAGCTTTATTGTTTCTTTGCGCAGGCTCTATTATTCATGCTTGTCAACATGTTCAAGATTTACGTTTTGTTGGAATATTAACAAAACAAATACCTGTAGCTGTTTCTTGTTTAAATGTAGCTAATTTAGCTTTGTGTGGTTCACCTTTTTTAGCTGGATTTTATTCTAAAGATCTAATTTTAGAAAGTTTTGTTTTTTTTCCTTGAAATTTTTTTATTTTTTTTATAGTTTTTGTGGCTACTGGAATAACCGCTAGCTATTCAGTTCGTTTATCTGTTACTAGTTTATGAAGTTCCACTAATTTTTTTAGATTTAATAGATTATCGGACGAAGATTATCGCCTAATTTTTCCAATAATATTACTAGTAACAGGGGCCGTGATTTCTGGAAGAGTATTTAGTTGGTTTTTCTTTGATTTTTTTAGTCTTTTAGTTCTTCCTTTATATTTAAAGTTAATGGCTTTAATTTCTACTATTATAGGGGGTTTTATAGGATGATATTTATCAGATAAAGTTTATATTTATGGAAAATCAATATTTTTTTTAACTGGATCTTTTTCTGTTTCAATGTGATATCTAGTTTATTTATCAACTCAATATATTATTTTCTTCCCCTTAAAATTAAGATTTAAATTTTTGTATTTATTAGACCGTGGGTGAAATGAAGTATTTGGTGGAAAAGGGGCTAGATTTTTATTAATAAAAAGTTCATCATTTGTAACTAGCTGACAAACATCTGTTTATATAATTTATATAACAATTATAATTTTTTCTTTTATTTTTCTTTTATTTTTCTTTTTAGTATTCATTTAAAAACCAGCTCTCACCTTTTTTTAAAGGTACAAGGTGAGAGCTTTGTATGTTGGTGCGAAATCCATTTCATTTAGTTGAGTTTAGTCCTTGGCCATTAGTTGGTTCAATTGGTGCTTTTATGTTAACTGTTGGTTTAGCTTCTTGATTTCATGGGTATAGTTTAATACCTTTGATATTAAGTGTTTTTGTTGTTTTATTAACTATGTTTCAGTGATGACGAGATATTATTCGAGAAGGAACTTATCAAGGTTTTCATACTTATCAGGTTGGAGTAGGTTTACGTTGAGGAATAATTTTATTTATTGTTTCAGAAGTTTGTTTTTTTTTTGCCTTCTTTTGAGCTTATTTTCATAGGAGTTTAGCCCCAAGTATAGAGTTAGGTTGTTGTTGGCCTCCTTCTGGAATCGAGCCTTTAAATCCTTTTTCAATTCCACTTCTAAATACTGCAGTTCTCTTATCTTCGGGAGTAACCGTTACTTGAGCTCACCATAGTATAATAGAAGGAGATCGAGTAGGTAGAATTCAAGGTTTATTTTTAACAGTAATTCTAGGAGTATATTTTACTGTTCTACAAGCTGGAGAATATTATGAGGCTCCTTTTACCCTAGCCGATGGGGCATATGGTTCTACTTTTTTTGTAGCAACTGGATTTCATGGGTTACATGTTTTGATTGGGACTACTTTTTTATTAGTCTGTTTAATACGTTTATATTTATATCACTTTTCAGTAGGTCATCATTTTGGTTTTGAAGCTGCTGCTTGATATTGACACTTTGTTGATGTTGTTTGATTATTTTTATATTTAACTATTTACTGATGAGGTTGTTAAAATATATTTAATTTCTAAAAGTAGCTAAAGAAAAGCATCAGAATTTTAATCTGGGGATAATTTATAAAATTCTTTTAGAATAATTTTTAGTACTTTATAAAAAAGTTTTGATTTGCATTCAGAGAAAAGGTTAATTAAACCTCTAAAAAACCAAACAGAAAGCGAAGCGTTGCGTTTAGTTTCGGCCTAAATTTTGAGATAATTTATCTCTCTGTTTGTTATGAACAATGGCCAAAGTTTAAGGCTTTTATTTGTTAAGTAAAGGATTGTATAAAGATACTTGTTCAGATAATTAGATATTGCGCCGGACGAACGGATTACATTGATGGTGTAAATTATGAGATTATATCTTCAATATTTATGTTTTTGTTATCTATAGGTTTATTACTATCTTTATTAATTGGTGTTTCAGTTTGTATCATTGCTTGGTCTTTAGCTAAACGTGGGTTTAGAGACCGTGAAAAAAGTTCTCCCTTTGAGTGTGGATTTGACCCTTTAGGTACTGCTCGATTACCTTTTTCTATACGTTTTTTTTTATTGGCTGTAATTTTTCTTATTTTTGATGTAGAATTAGTTTTGTTAATACCTTTTCCCATTTTCGGTTTTTTCTTTTATTCTCTTTTTAGTTTCTTAGTAGTTTCTTTCTTTATTATTGTCTTATTACTGGGTGTTTTTCACGAATGACGTGAAGGGTCGTTAGATTGAGTATTATAGTAATTGTTTCTTTAGTATAATTAGTATATTTGCCTTCCAAGCAAAAAGTTTAAAGTATTTTAAAAGAAATAAAAACAAAAAGGCAAAAATTGAAGCTGCTAACTTTGATTTGAGTGATTCAATTTCATTCTTGTTTTTATGATTTTAGGTTTTCCTTTTAAATTGCTTTTTTTTTTTATTCTTTTTTTTGGTTCTTTATTATGCTTGTCTTCTTCTCACTGAATAGGAGTTTGAATAGGATTAGAATTAAATTTAATATCTTTCATTCCCTTATTAATAGCTATTTCTTCAGTTGAAGAAGTAGAAAGAGGAGTAAAATATTTTTTAGTACAGGCTTTAGGAAGAGGATTTTTCTTGTTAGGTGGGTTTTGGCTATATTCTTTAGGGGTAAATTTTACTGATTTTTCTTTAAATTGATTTTGTTCATTACTCTTTATAGTAGGGCTTCTCTTAAAATTAGGTTCATTCCCTTTTCATTTTTGGGTGCCTTCTGTTATAAGCTGTTTAAGTTGATTGGGATGTCTCTTGTTATCAACTTGGCAAAAATTAGCTCCTCTCTTTGTATTTTTTTGATTTTTTTTTGATTCTTGAATAAGTTATGTACTTTTTTTTGGAATTATATCTTCATTAGTTGGAGGACTAGGTGGAGTAAACCAAGTACAAATTCGTATTTTAATAGCTTATTCTTCAATTAATCATTTAGGTTGAATAATAGTAGTTTCTATTTTTTCTATTTTTGGTTTTTTTTCTTACTATTTAGTATATTTTGTTATTTCTCTATTTATCTTTTTACTTTTATCTTTTATTAATTTTGGACGAGTGAGTCAGTTTTCATTTAGAATAATAAACAAATATTTACTTTTCTTTTTTTCCCTTATATTAATATCTCTTGCAGGTCTTCCTCCCTTTACTGGTTTTTTTGGAAAGTGAGTAGTTTTTCAAGAAATAATTAGTCAGACCTTTGTTTTACCTTTACTATTTCTAGTTCTAGGTTCAGTATTTAGATTATATTTTTATTTAAATTTATTTTTTTCAGTTTTTTTATCTAGATTTTCTTCCTCTGTTTTTTTTGGTGAAACTTATTATAGAAAAATGCATTACTTATTTTCATTTGGAATTTTAGTTTCTGTTTTTGGATTAGGTTTTTTTGAATTTATTTATTCTTCTTTTTAAAAGTATAAAATTTATAAAATATTTGTAGTGTAAAAAAACACATTAGATTTTCGTTCTTAAGATATGAATTTATTTCATCAAGTAAAATTGTATGCGATGATTTTTTTCTACTAATCATAAAGATATTGGGACTTTGTATTTTTTATTTGGTGTTTGATCTGGATTAGTTGGGTCTGCATTAAGCCTTCTTATTCGAGCTGAATTAGGGCAACCTGGTGCATTACTTGGTGATGACCAACTTTATAATGTTATTGTTACCGCTCATGCTTTTGTTATAATTTTTTTTTTAGTTATGCCTGTCATGATTGGAGGATTTGGAAATTGGTTAGTTCCTTTAATATTAGGAGCTCCTGATATAGCTTTTCCTCGTATAAATAATATAAGTTTTTGACTTTTACCTCCAGCACTAACTTTACTGTTAGTGTCTGGAGCTGTAGAAAGAGGTGTTGGAACAGGATGAACTGTATATCCTCCTCTTGCTGGAAATCTAGCTCATGCTGGGGGTTCAGTGGATTTGGCGATTTTTTCTCTACATTTAGCTGGGGTTTCTTCAATTTTAGGTGCAATTAATTTTATTACAACTATTATTAATATGCGTTGACGAGGAATACACTTTGAGCGTTTACCTTTATTTGTGTGATCTGTAAAAATTACTGCAGTATTATTATTATTATCTTTACCTGTATTAGCTGGAGCAATTACTATATTATTAACTGATCGAAATTTTAATACCGCTTTTTTTGATCCTGCAGGAGGAGGAGACCCTATTTTATACCAACATTTATTTTGGTTCTTTGGTCATCCTGAAGTATATATTTTAATTTTACCAGGATTTGGAATAATTTCACATATTGTAAATCATTACACTGTAAAAAAAGAATCTTTTGGAACTTTAGGTATGGTTTATGCTATATTAGCAATTGGTTTGTTAGGGTTTGTTGTTTGAGCACATCATATGTTTGTTGTTGGTATAGATGTAGATACTCGTGCTTATTTTACTGCTGCAACTATAGTAATTGCTGTTCCTACAGGAATTAAAATTTTTAGTTGATTAGCAACTTTATACGGATCTGTAATTAAATATGAAGCTCCAATGCTATGAGCTTTAGGTTTTATTTTTCTTTTTACTGTTGGAGGTTTAACAGGAATTGTATTAGCTAATTCTAGACTAGATGTCTCTTTACATGATACTTATTATGTAGTCGCTCATTTTCATTATGTTTTAAGAATGGGTGCTGTATTTGCTTTGTTTGCAGGATTTAATTACTGATTTCCTCTAATTACAGGCTTAACTTTACATTCTCGGTGAACAAAAGCTCACTTTTTTATTATGTTTGTTGGGGTTAATTTAACTTTTTTCCCCCAACATTTTCTTGGTTTAGCAGGAATACCTCGTCGTTATTCTGATTACCCTGATGCTTTAATGCAATGAAATATTGTTTCTTCTATAGGTTCAATAATTTCATTTATTGCTGTTTTATATTTTATATTTATTGTTTGAGAAGCTTTTGTGGCTCATCGAGGTTTGGTTTGAAGCTCTCATTTAAGTACTGCTCTAGAGTGAGATAATCGTTTACCTTTAGATTTTCATAATTCTCCTGAAACAGGAGCTTTAATGGTTCGTTAAAAATTAATGATAAGTTGAGGACAATGAGGTTTTCAAGATGCTGCCTCTCCTTTAATGGAGCAGTTGATTTTTTTTCATGATCATGCTATGTTAATCTTAGTAATGATTGTTTCTCTAGTTGGTTACGCTTTTGTAGGTTTAATAAACAATAGTTTTACTTGTCGATATCTTTTAGAAGGTCAAGAAATTGAAACTATTTGAACTATTTTACCTGCAATTGTTTTAGTGTTTTTAGCTCTTCCTTCTTTACGTTTATTATATTTGTTAGATGAAATTAATGATCCAGTTTTAACTATTAAAGCTATTGGTCACCAGTGATATTGATCTTATGAATATTCAGATTTTTTAAATATTGAATTTGATTCTTATATAGTTCCCTCTTCTGATTTAGAGTTTGGGGATTATCGTTTATTGGAAGTTGATCATCGTACAGTTGTTCCTTATAGAGTAAATATTCGAATTTTAGTTACTGCAGCTGATGTTCTTCACTCTTGAACGGTTCCTTCACTAGGTGTAAAAGCTGATGCTGTTCCTGGTCGATTAAATCAGTTAAGTTTTTTTATTAATCATGCTGGAATTTTTTATGGTCAGTGTTCAGAAATTTGTGGAGCTAATCACTCTTTTATACCAATTGTAATTGAAGCAGTTAATATAGAGACCTTTATTTCTTGGGTTAAAACTATTGCTGAATAATTATATATAATTTTATTTATATTTAATAAAAAACTAGTTAAATAAATAATGTAAGTTTGTCATACTTTTGTTGCTTTTAGAAGCGTTTTTTTTATGCCTCAGTTGTCACCTTTAAATTGGGTTTTACTTTTTTTCTTCTTTTGGTTAGTTTTGTTTTTGATTATTGTCTCTATTTGGTGGTTAAACTACCGTGTTTTAAATTTAAAAACATATGAAAAGCAGGTAGTTATAGGTCATGTTTGATTATGGTAAGTTAATTATTAACATATAAATATAGTCAAATTAATAAAATAACTAATAAACAATAAGAACAAGTCAAGTTTATTATTTATTTTAGAATGAACAACATGCTAGTATGGCCAATTTAACAAAATGGTCTAAAAATTAATAAATATATAAACAAAAGATGACTGGAGGGATGACACATATCCAAAAAAACTTCAGTTGTTTAGGTTATATGTTTATTAATTTTTAGGTACGTTTCTTATTAATATAAATAAAAAGATTATTAATGTTTATATAAATTGTTTTTTTTTAGGTTACAATTTTGATATTTTTAATTATTTTAAGGTTTTCTATTTTTTCATTTAAGGCCCCTATTTTGTCATTTAAGGCCCCTATTTTGTCATTTAAGGCCCCTATTTTGTCATTTAAGGGCCCTATTTTTTCATTTAAGGGCCCTATTTTGTCATTTAAGGGCCCTATTTTGTCATTTAAGGGCCCTATTTTGTCATTTAAGGGCCC
>JAUCNG010000013.1:0-62959 GCA_032353305.1 Cephalothrix spiralis
AAAATTGCATTTTATATAATCCGAATTCCATTAAATATATACGGAGATGCCGAACATTTCGTTCACTATCAATTATCGTCGTAAATTCCGTTATACGTTTCGTTCACTAGAAAAATAAATTCGTGGTCAAAACGGCGATTGAAATTTGCTTGAAAACGTAAAAATATGTATTACAAAATGTTTAAATTAAATGCTCTAATACATCGTACAACACATTATTTATATTACAAGTTTTAATATTTAATTATCTGAGAAAACCGTTGTTGTCTTCTTCTTCTTCTCCTTCTTCTTCTTCTTCTTCTTCTTCACTGCTGCTGCTTTTTTTCATGTCATGTATCGACTGAACGACAGCATCTTGTCTCTCCAGGACGGGTTTGAATTCCATCATAGTATCAAAGAAAATGTCATCTTGGTTTTCATTATCATTGTCCTCTAAAATGACTGTGTCGTGTGACGTGTTTTGGTCATCTTGTTCCTCAGCACCACCTACCGCACATTCTTCGTTTGTTTCTTCTCCATTTTGATTTGACACAGTGGCCTGTTTTTGCTCTTCCTTGAGTTCGGCGGCTGCCATTGATCTTGTCACCCGTCTTCCATATGCAGAAGTTGGTGTCGACTCTCGCTCTCCACCAATTGTCGCGGTATGTATGACCGCTACGGGGCCGTCATTACATTTCCCTTCCATATCAACAAGGTCGGATCACATTATGAATTATCTACGATTATGGTAGTCATATATAAAAAAATAGTAATTGGGGTCGGTTGGGAGTTGGAGTTGGGAGTTGGCTGAATGATAAAACTTGTTTTGAACCGTTTGTAAAAGAAAATTTTACTCGTTTTAGTCGCCCTGTTTGTACTAAGTGTTCTTTCTAAAACAATTGTGTTGGTTGAAAAGTGGTGTGCTGTGATTGCTGATAGTTTCAAAATTTGCTGGCACTAACTTTTAGCATTTCCAACTCTCAACATTGCACGCAGCACTAACTTTTAGCATTTATAACTCTCAACATTGTTCGCATATAAATCACTTTATAGACTACATCAACTTTCAGTATACGTGCAAACGTTTTGTGCGATCACTTCGTGCCTTCTTTCTTTGAACGAGACTTTTTGCCAATATGGAAAAACATTTAACAAAACAATCGTTGCCTTCATCGGAAAAAGATGGTGGTACAAACAATAACCAACTAATTAACAGGTACACCGATAAATGTGTATCACAACTAAGAGCCGATATAGAAGAGCACCAAAAATCAGACTTTTCCCTTCAACCTTTTCCGGGCTACCTTAGTCTCTACCATTGCCAAACATTTAAACATATAACTTTGTTAGAACAGGAACAACATAACTTAGAGTTAAACGGTGATGTGGGTTTCGTTGATACCGATTTCATTAACCCGGGTCTTCCCATTATTCCAACTGTTCTAAAAATTAAACACAATGTCCAAAGTCAGTTAAACGATGGCGTCAAGTCGGAGCTGGTTTTGGGTCAAAATGGCTACACTAAACGAGCCATGATTTTACATGGCGGAAGACACCTGATCCCAAACCCCGTCGATTATGACAACAAACAAATCATTCCACCTTTACATGACATTGATAAACATCTAGATAATGTATCCAAGGTATCCATGAAAACCGAGAGAGAAATTGAATTTTATGCCTCTGGTTGTGGGAACGGTGTCAAAAATTGTGATACGGGATTTTCGGACTTTTCCGACATCGATTTTCTAGACGAAATATGGAAAGTGAATTTTCCTATGATACCTGAGGCCGAACGAGATGACTACGTGATGTTCATGGTATTGCCGTATATCATGACCACCGAATATTGTCGTGCTTATGCAAAGAACAAGTACGAAGAGCTGTATCAAAAATACCTTAAAATGGGCGATGGTATAAAACCCGAGGGTGACGAAACCGAAAATACGGGAACATCATCAACAGAAGGTCGAAAAAAGAAGAAAAAGAAAAAGAAATCTAAAATTACCTACGAAGCAAAAACATTATCCAGCCCGTTGTTTGTTAGCAATGTCACTTTTACGAAAAATATCAAAAATGGCTACCTCGACGAAAAGTCAGCCGATAGTTACTTTCCAAAACCGGTCGAGCACGACATGGTCGATTGTACAGAGGAACCCTACAATATCCATAGCGAGTGTTACATCGTTCCCTGTTACTCGATCGATGATCCAAACCTTAACCCCGATGAAGTCATGGCTTACGTTGGCACTGATGCTTGTTCCAACCTATTACCGAAAGACTACAAAGAGACCGTGATCAGATATTATTTGCATCGAAAGTCAGAACTTACTCAAATCCCACTTTGTGAGAAATTTTACTCGTATTTCAACGTTCTCAAGGACGGCACAGCTACACCTGCCTTCTACCTGACACCAACGGTTGAGGAAACTGTTATGTTTAACGACAGTAAATTCTATGCTCATGAGGTCTTCCCAGTCAAAATGGAATTAGAAAAGCACGTGTTTGATCTCTACTGTCTCTATGACCAAGTACCGCAAACAACTAGAATGTCTCCAATTGATAGAAAAGCGTTCGTTATTAGTAAACAATCCCAATTGAATGCGTTACCTGTTCATTCACTCCGAAACGGCAGAGGGGGTATCGATATGTACGGCAACGAAAGATATGTGCAATATAACGGTAGGATGTTCGATGCAAACGTGAAGATAGAAAACGAATCGGATGTAGAGCAGAGAAAACGCGTCGAAGTCGAACGAAATCGTAACGAGTATCCAGACTGTGAAAGACAGTGTATGAATCAAACGTTACGGGTCATGTTAGATGATATACAAAACAATGGTATCATTGACCCAGAAACCTGTGAAAAGATCGCGTTTGATGATTTGGATAAAGAAGCGCGAGTCAAACTGGTCAAAGAAGTCAAAACAATCGTTGCTAAGCAAGGCTACGGAATGGACTGTCGTATTCTGATGGACCATAGCTCATCCATCTACTGTGAACGTGTTTTCACTGACATCCTAAAAGGTAATTTGACGTATTCGATGATAGTGAACGGTGACAATCTGAAAAAGAGATCAGGCTCTTCCACAAAGGAGCCAACGATATACGACGAGTTGAAAAAGGCCAAACTAGATGAATACGGCGATATACCGGTTGATAAAATAGCAGCTGTGTTCCCTGACAGTAAGATAGCTCTTAACAATATCCGGACGTTCTGTACATCAAACACATTCCTAATGAAATCTGTAACTGATTTTCTGTTCAACAAAATAGCAAAGCGCAATGTTCCTAATTTCAGACGACTCCTTTACAAGCTATATGTGTTTGGGACAGAAGACGGTAAAATCGACTTATTCGCAAAAGAGAAATACGGAATAACAGAAAATATGAAGAAACACTATTCTCTACAAATGGAAAAGAGAGGTAAAATAATACCACCAGAATACATTCCAGACCTCTTCGCAGATACCCCTCCATCATTTGATAGACTGATTCACGAAATGGTATCCAAGCATGTCCGAATGCAGAATGATACTTGTGTTCAAGACCCGTGTATGATGTGTGAATCGGGTCTCGTATTTTTTGATCCCGCGAAACAAGAAATTTGTCCTTGCGCTCTCATGGGTGTAGCTTTGGCAAGGACCCAAGGTCTTGAGCTCACAGTGGCAAACATATGTAGCTCGTTACAAGAGTTCGTAAAGAATCTGAACGGTAGAAACAGTCAAAATGCCAAAAGCAGCGTCTTTGATTATGACAAAAAATCATACAAAGTGTCTCAATCCCTCATCTGCAAAACAGCCAGGAACACCATCAACCGATTCGGTAACATGGGTGTTATTCACAAAGATAAGGAAGGATTCAAGTGGAAATCGAAGAATACAAATAAATTTGTTCAACATCAAATTAAGACAATGCCACTTGAAAATCAGCGACAACAACTCAATGATGATGAAAAAACTGCAGCAAATGGAACCTCGGATAGTAACAATCCAGCACAAATTCAAACAACAACTACCCCAAATCAAACAACTTCTCAAACTTCCACTGGTACTAGCTCGAATTCAGGAGCATCGACGTACAGCAGTCGTATACAATTAATGAAGATAGCCACCGAGATATTTGGAAACATTTCAATCTTCAAACCCGACTGTATAGACAACATACCAGACAAAAACACTAAAGACAACGTCAAAACTGGATTTTACAAAAAAGAATTCACCAACGACAGCGATAGTAACTTTTCCACTACCAAATTCATCCACATTGCCATGGAACACGTCTGCAAGAACGAGTTGGAATTTGGTGACCTCAAATCGGTATCATACCTTATTCTTGAAAGTGAATATTCCGCAGCCAATTTGATACAAACCATGTTATCAAACAGAGAAAAGAAGATTCTAGTAGAAAAGAACAAGAAAGAAAACGGTTCAAGTGGAACATTACGTAGCAACAAGAAGCGTTCTAGAAAAAGACAAAACGAAGAGGACGATAGTTCATGTGATGGTTGCAGTGACGAACACGACTCTGATTCGAACAACAAGAAGAAGAAGAAGAAGAAGAGAAAGACGAACGAATCTGAACAAATTTCCATACATGAACAATCATCCAAAGAAGGGCTGATGACTGTTGCTGATAAACATTCTTACCTGTTATCCATCTTGAAAGATGTGATAAAACTCAAAGTGCTAATGAGACTCAAATACAATACGAAACTCGAATACACAGACGATGACAAACTCCTGCACAGTAGGATAAGTTCAAATATGAAATCGTGGGTAAAAGACTACAAGGAATACTTTTTCAAAGTCAACCAGCAATACAACAGCAAAGACAGTGCAAAGTTGGGTTTTGCACTTTTTGAAATCGTAAAAGTTATACTCGAAGACGAATTAATCAACTTCCAACTCGCTGTAACAAAGCAGTTTCTTGAAAACTTGGTACATTTCACAGGAGATACATTTAGAGAAATCGCCAGCCAACTTGGAATGAGCATCGAAGAACTCATGGTTGATGTTCACGACGAAAGGGTCCAACTTCATGTTGAGAAAAAGGATGACAAAGAACTCAAACGTAAAATAGTAGGCTTTTCTGACCATCTTTCCGTTTGTAGTCCGATATTGGCACATTCCATGATCAATCAGAACCACCTTTACATTAGACATGCATGTATGACGGATGCTGTTCAAAATGGTCTGTCCACACAATTCGATAGCTGTAGGGACATTCTAAAGAAAGAAAACAAAGGTGGTCCGTGCCAGGCTCTGATAAGTACATCCAACATCCCAATGAGAACTTTTGAAATCATGGACACATACAGTGCCGAAGATAATGTTGTGACCAAAAAGGAAAAGCCCCCAAAGCAACCCACTTCTCCAAAAGACGGTGGTGAAGAAGACAAAGATTTAGTAAACGAAGATGATGAAGAAGATGATGACGATGAGTATGCATACATAGAAAAATCTTCCATAACAGCACAAGCTCGAATCGGTATGAGTAAAAAACTACCGGAACTGTTCGTATCGGAAAAAGACGATCCCACAAGAAAGGTACAGGTCAACCACGGTACTTTGCCATTTTACGTTGTCGGTACGAATCAATTATTCGATATTGACTGGGACTCTGTAGCAAAAAGCAACGCAACTAACACTGAAAACAATGCAAACTCATCGACACCTCCCAACAACGGTCTACCTCAAGCTAAACAGGCATCGAAACGCAAGTTTGAATCGCACGTTCATAAATGGTCGCAAAATCACAACAAAAACAAACGAACAGATAGTGTAGGGTCTCAGGGTGCTAGTGCTGACTCTTCCTCTCTTTACCTTGCCATGCAAAAGCAACGACAAATGGAAAATCAGATGTCGGAATGTATGGAACATAATGATACAGTTAACAAATTTACACGGAGAGACAACAAAAGAATGATAAATACTTGGAACAGTATGGTTATGAACGATTCCAAATACGAACCGTTATTCAGTTTGATCGGGTCTCATACTGAAATCAATGCATTACTCAAACAGAGAGGTATGCGACCAGATCGGATCAGTTGTTCTGACTTTTCGAACCCAAACACCGAAGCCGTTGCTGCCGAACATGTTACAAACTACTTTGTACAACAATTCCACAAGAGAGGTATTCTCAAACACATCGACTGGTTCATTGGACAGATGTTGCTTGAAACAAAGGCCACATTTAAATACGCCATGTCTCCGATTCCTGATTGTGAACTTTTTGCAGTTGATCATTTCATCACGAAAGGTCTTATAGCATCTGAAAAGGAAAAGAAGAAAGTGGGCATATACAAGGGATCAGAAGCGATCGAGAAACTACTGGGTCACGATCACACAATTGCCGGACAGTTGCACGCCATCTTTGCGATCATAAATCAGTTCGATATCTGTAACCCGATCACTAGGCTCGAATCTACATACAGTCATGCCCAAGAAATGAAGGCTCTACTAATCGAAGCCATGCTTCTGTTCATTCTCAATACGAATGAAGTGGAATCTGTACACAATCGATTAACTCAGTTCAGAACGTGCTATGTTGTAGGTTTAGAGAGGAAAATGACCTTGACAGACTCTAGTATACTCGGAAATCGTAACGTTGGTTCCAATATAACCCTGTGCAAAGCCGTGCAGAAATCTTATCCCGGAACAGGGAACTACTACAACATGTTGGAGGTCGGACTGTGTTCTAATGAAAACGATCAGAATCTTGTACAACAAATGACTGGAACCAGATTCGCCAATTATGCAATAGTACGGCCATTGACTGCATGCTACAATAAACGACAAGATGCATTTAGGAACAGCAAATGGTCGAGCGAAGAAAACATTCGAAACACAATTACAAGAATGATATCGGCGGATGAATTACTCATTGCACTGGAAAACAAAGACGTGACATTGGAGAATCTTGCAGAGTTCTTCTACAAGGATACGTTCTCTAAATACGATGCAAGTGATCTTGCCGACTTTGCTCAAATGTTCTATAATTTCTCGAATACTTATGAAAATCTACAAATGGGAGAAGCCGAATACGAACAATTTACCTACCAAAACGAAGTATTCAAGCCCATTCACGAGGAAATGTGTCGCAAACAACAAGTTGCAATTACTGCTCGTGAATCTGACGGAGACGAAAAACCTATGGAGTTTGATTTGGAAATATAAATACGGAACTTGTGACAAAGAACTCACTAACTAATAATGTGATAAATCAACCGGTTTATTTTTTGCATCTATATTCGTTTAATAATAAATCATGCGTTTCTGAAAATTTGACTTTCATTTTTTTGTTGTTACTTTGGGTTGATGATATTTCATGTTTTTTCTTCTTTCTACGTAGTTTCTTAATAATCCACTTGGGTATTGTCGACGGTCTGTGAG
The DNA here is from genome assembly GCA_032353305.1 of Cephalothrix spiralis. Classification (NCBI taxonomy): domain Eukaryota; kingdom Metazoa; phylum Nemertea; class Palaeonemertea; order Archinemertea; family Cephalotrichidae; genus Cephalothrix; species Cephalothrix spiralis. The sequence goes on from JAUCNG010000013.1 coordinate 7,377, forward strand.
TTACAAGAGTCATAAGTATGGATATAACAAACGCCACAATGCTCATTATAAGCGGCAAAGAATTGACAATTTTATCCAACCCCGGAATGAAACTTAACAGATCTTCGAACATCTTCCATGCACCCTTTGACTTGTCGTAAGCTTTCAGTTTGCTAAAGTCTGCTGCGATTTTTAGACTTTTATCAATTTTCCTGCCCCATGTTACAATGTCTTTCTTTTGCAGTTCTCCAGCCTTAGACATGTTCGTCCCGTATTCGTTAACTACCGCCACAATATCGTCCAGCGATTCGTTGTAAACCAATTTGTGTACTTTTATAGGTTTCATGTACTCGGAAAATGAAGGCCAAATTGTATTAGCATCGGTTAAAGCATTCCCTGTGATAGATATCATTGTCTTTTTCATGTATCCTTTAACATCAGCAAAGGTGTGTAGCAGAAATGCATTAATGGGTGAAAAGAAAGACACCTTTGTCGTCGTTTGCTTACTAACATCAATTGTTGCAGGTAAAACAAATTCTTTAGCAGAGAGGTAGCAATTATTAGGAATCCTCAAAATAGTCATGGGGTGAGTTGGTACGTTGAATTCATCACGTTTGTTGTTATCTTTCATGCAAGTCATTGTCCATATATCGTCTTGTCTGGAACTTGCATGCACCAAAAACGTAGTAGTTTGGCCGATTTGTATCGCATTGCCTTGCCATGGAAGGTGACTATGCAAGAAAGTACAGTGTTCGTGAATGTATTTCGTAGAGTCTGATAAAAGCGCTGTTGCACATGATTTTACCGATTGGTCTCTCAGTACGGGAATAATGTGTCTGCATACACGCAAAGAACCGCTCTTGGTCGAATCGTATTGACATGATTGAAAGTAAGTGTGATCAAATTCGACATAAAAATACGTATTCTTCGTTTGAGCTATATAACCGGGTAAATTAACAACCTTCGTACTACCAACATGCAAGGGATCAAAACTTGGCGTTTTTCGTTGTTTAGAAGTGTATGGATCTTGTTTTGTTCCCGTATTTACAGGTACGCGAAAACTGCTGATTTTATACACGTCTAACAAACTCGTACTAACGTATAGTGGAATTGTAATTGAAAGTATCAACATATTTTCATTTCTGGTATACATAACAGAATGTTTCGACTGATAATAATAACTGGGGTTCTCGTGTATAATTTTTACATCTAAATTGGTCATGTCTTTAGAATTTGCGATCATGTCGTTGACAGTTTCTATTATTTCTTGCATTTTACTAACTGGTACAAATTCAGAAGGCAAATAACTGTGTAACAATTGAGATAGGCCTCTACTGAAACGATGTATCTCTTTAAGGTACCGATCGCATTGTAGAGTATATGCGAATAAATTGGGGTAAACTGTTGTGTATATCTTATCCAGAATGATATCCAAGTAGGCTATCTGTTTTTTTATTTCAAGATCGAGAGCATTATCTTGTTTAGAAATTTGAATCAATTCTGTGTTACTTTGTTCGATTTCGTTTGCGATATTTTTGCCACCGTTCTGTATTCTAGCATAGCTATTTTCAAAAAACACTTCCGTCGATTGGATATTGTCTGCAAAAGCATTTACGCCTTTCACATCTGATTCAAATGCCTTGTTTAACAAACCGATCTGTTTATCCATAGCGTTAAATTTTGCCATGTCCGGAATACCGAATATCCCACTTCTTATTTTGTCTATTAGTATACCACCGGGAGTGTTTTGAACAAATTTACCCACTGTGGCCACTGCTTTGTGTGCAAATTTAGACAACTTGTCTTCTTTTTTATGTGTCGGTGCAACTCGTTTCTTACGAGTGTGGTGTTCTTCGTTTCTATTATTTTGCCTCTCATCGTATTCTAAAAGGGGGACCATTTCCAGAATAGAACTATACACAGATTCGATTGGTTGTTTTCGTAAACAATTCATCATTGCGTTGTCGATCATACGGTTTATGGTTTTGCATTTTGTATTCACCAGATTTGGTGTATTGTCACAGTTTGGTATTTCCTGTAAAAGTAAAGATTTCATAAAACCCCCATAGTTTTTAAAGAACTCTGGTAATGGAATACCTATGTTATACATATAGTCTGTTTCACTGCTACCCAAAAGTACTTCACCAACGTGTGTAAACATGACCCCGTAATTTTCTCGCAACTGGACATTTGGTGGGTTCGGTTTACTTTTACCAGCATTGTTTTGTTGTGTGTGACTTGTAAAAATCATCAAGATTAGCGATATCACAATCGATAATAAACGAGTAACGGTCATTTTAAAGAGATTTGTCTATTAGACCAGGCCTATTATAGGTCTTCGTTCCATACAATCCCACATATTTTATACATCGCACGATGCAAACATCATTTTTTCCAAACGATAAAACTAAAAACAATCCTAATTATGTTTTTTATCAAGGAGGAATGGGATATGCTAGAAATAGTCCGCACGCAGCTGTTTTTAACAACAAATATTTGGGACTTATAAAAGAACAATGTGTTTTGCACGATAGGAAAAGAAGACTTTTACTCGGTTCAAATATTGTTTCCTCTTTGGAGAGTCGAAAATACCAGCGACCACACCAATGTTACAGGTATCCAAAATGGAGAAATGTTTTCTTAAACGAAATCGAACTCGCAGCGGATCGCATTAGTAGTATTACATACAACCAGTACAATTTTACCAAACCACAAGACAAGGACAAACTGGCTTCATTCATGCGTTGGTGTAAAAATTTCATTTCAGACAAGTGGTCAAAGATGCTCATCATCAACAATGGAACAGGGAATAACCATTTAATTAACGATGCATCAAAAATGGCATACAACGAAAACGATGACAATCAAACCAACATACACAAACACAAAAGAGCAAATCCTGTAATGATTCCTGGTAGTTCTGAGAGTTTCGAATACTTATTCAATACTGCTCGGTTTCAACAGCTGATAAAAATGGAGAGTTTGGCATTATCATGTGAAAGATCAGACATGTCCGAATACACTGCACTCATTTACCCATGGTTAAAAGAGAGCCTAAATATGGAATATCTAACAAGGACAGAGTGTGCTACATTACACAATAGACTACTAAAATATCCAATTAGCATACTGTTGGTACAGAGACGTTGTGGCAAAACGGTAGCCCATATAGGTGATGCATGCAAGGCTATAGTCATGTTTCCATTAGCCGGTTATAAGTTTCTATACCTTGCACACGATGGAAACTTGGCTCAGAATGCATTTGACACCATCCTTAAGGTCGTTGATTTGATGGCAGAAGAATTTAATCTACAAGAAAGACAAAACTTTCTACAAACGCGCCAACAAATGGGTACTGCAACTAGAAATGTAACAACGCAACAAATCGATTCGGATTTCACAAATTTTTATTTACAAGCAAGAGTAAAATACAAAATGAATTTAAATAAGGTCAGCATCAAGTTCTACAGATTCGACGATAGAGGTGTGCAAATAGATGACTACGATATGCCGTATAGTGAAAACTGGTTCAAGTGTCGGATTCTCTACATGTACAAGGTAGGTTCATAGGTTCACATTTTACTCTTTTCAACTTACTTAATTAGAGCTAGAGATTTCAGTTCCGGCACAGTTCTTAAAATCTCCTCAGCTTTGTTAATGATATCTTCTTTTGCGGGAATAGTAGGAGATGCGACAAACGTTAAACTGTCTAATCCTAGCTTTTGCAAACGAAGCGCAATATACAAACATATCCAAGAATAGTAAATCACGTGAAAAATGTTAACATTAGGCTTTAGGTAGTTTGCAATTTTTAATGCACATATTTTCAACGTGACACCGCTATCGAGGTTCATTTGCTTAAAAAACGGCGAATTTTCCTTATCAATAAAAATGATGATGTTCAAAACATCACTGGGTGTCACGATCGAAGGTTTCATTACCTTTTCTATGATAACCTGTTCCACATTCATAGACATGTCTTTATTGAATTTCGTCTTTGTAGCAAACTCTGCATACGAGAGGGTGTAAAACTCCTTAATGCGAGAAGCATATTTTAAACATGCCACGGTAAACCCGCGAACATCGTCAACATTAAGGTTTATGTGACACAGGCATCTATCAAACAGTTCCAAAGCCAAAGATAATGTTTCACTCCCGAAACAAAGTTTGTCTTTAAAGTAAAGTTTATTAGCACTTAATATCCATTGTAATTCTCGTACACGAGTATCGTATGTAACACCTTTGGTTTGAATTGGTTCCGTATCTCCGGCCACGTTAAGGTCGAACATGTTCTCGTAACAGAAATTCCCATGTTCCAATTCAGCACGTTGTATAATCTTTTGATAATCTCTAGGTTTTACACTGCTCGGGTTTTCTTGTATGTATATAACGTTTTTAATTGGTAAAATAGTGCTTTTTATTTCTGCTCCTTGTTCAAAAATCACAGACATTTTTGCATACAGTTTATATTTGGTGATAGTATGTAAAGTGCGTCCTGCAAGCATGTAGATGATTCAAGTGTTGGCGTATTTTGAAGACATCTCCTGTATCGTTGCTTTGTTCTGTAGATGGTTTCGATAGCAAAATTGCGTTATATGTACCACCTTCGCTTAAAACAGCTGAACTTATGAAATATCTTTTGCTGTTCCTATCATAACAAAACAAAATAGGCTCAGACAGTAGTTGTCTTGTAAATGTACTGAAGAGAGATTTGTAGTGTTGTTTGTGTATACTATCTGGTAAAGCTAGCACATCTAACACGTCCGCCGTTGATGACTGAATTAATCGAAGAAAATCTGTTATAGAGTCCTTAGTGTTATCGCGCTGATATGCATTTTCTGACCATATTTTCTTCACAGTTTTGTTCTGTCGAGTCGATTTTTCTACGGTTACCGTAATGTGTTGTATTTGATCATTCGTGTTATTTTTGAACACGGATTGCATTTCCACCCCCTCGGATTTGTGCCAATTGGGTCTAAAATTACCGCGCGTCCAACAAAGCATCCTTGCAATACCGTCAGTAAAATTCACCAATGAATTTTGTTCCTGTATGATATGGTTCATGCAGGGTGTGGCTAAAAAGTCAACAATGTGTTTGTCACCTTCTTTGCCGAATATATTGTGGTAGGAAGACAACAGAAAGCCGTTTGTAACATCTATATCACTGACATGTGATACGTTGTACTTGTTATTTTCACACGTTCTTAGATTAATCTCTTCTCTAACACGGTTGACCACCAAACACATACCATTCTCTTCCCAATCCTTTAGTCTATTTCTATCTTTTCTCGGAATAAGTGTATCAGTACTGCCAACGTGTATGTTTTTCTTCTCTAGGAATTTCAATATTGCCTTAGGTACGTTTTCACTGTTTGATTCCAAAGTCATAGATTTAAGAGCTGCTTCAATCTCTTCGCATATTAAAGTATACAGGTACCGAATACATTGTGTAAAGCTCGATATAACATTTCCCCCTGTTTTTAAAGTACAACATCCAAACATGTCGTAGCAACTGTTATAGTGATTTTCGTCGATCCACAAAAACTTAAAGTTAAAATCACCATAGGAACTTTGGGTATGATCATCAGCTTCGCTATAAATCGGAGGAACCGGAATAGACGGTGGGACATGGGTGGTGCTTTTGATTTTTTTCATTACAACATCTTCACCCATTGACGCAGTAGATTTCTTCCTCTTGCTACAATTACCCACAACAGAAGACACTACATTATCAACATACTCAACAGCTTTCTCTATTACACTACTTTCTTTTATTTGTTGATTGCCCATACGTAAATTTATAAACATGGTATTGTCAATTGGGTCAGATTGCAATTCAGAATCATTAGCTTCTTGGTTCAATTTGTGTAGGAATTCGTTGGGTAAGAACTGTTTCCCCTTGTCCACCAACACCACTTTTCGAACATCGTCTTTATCAAAAGGGTTTATACGTTCAGACGCACGTTTAGTCAGAAATTGACAACTGCCTGTTTTCAAGTTCACTATTTCAATGTACGATATCTTGATCTCTGTTCCACACTGCGGTTTGTCTTCTGAATCCAAAAGTTTACTTGCGTTGATTGTAAAGAACAGCCAGGTCTTCTTTGTCACTGTATCTTTAAACGAGCCATAATCCTGCACTATCAGAAACTCCCCACTACACCAAGATTTAGTCAGAGCTTTGCCGTCATCTTTTGTACTCGGTATTTCTCTATAGAAGCCGATTCTATACTTTAGTTTCGGTAGTAAGGAGTTTGTGGTAGTATATTTACCGGTATCTGACATTTCCTTCATTTTCTCTGCATGATGGTACTCTTTGAACATTTTCATAGGTGGTAAAAAATGTCTAAATTCATCTACAACTACTATTAGTTTGTTGTCAGACGTTTCACCGGATTTCATTGATAGTGTAGGGCGAAAAGCGTTGGGGTTTAAAATATAATGGGATATTTTTACACAGCTACTTCTTCCCAACATCGAAGATGGATTCATCGTGGTTTCATAAATTCAGCATACAGTGCGGATATAACTTTGCTGATTTTCTTCTGATACTCGAGCGTTTTTCCAGCACAATACAAGGGCGAAGTTCTATGGTATCTGTTTCGTATTTTTTTATTTGGACACTGATGTGTATTATTACCAGGTAAAGATTGAAAAAGATACTCTACAGATTCCAAAATTGTTTGTCTGTATGAATTCGCTGTCGATAGATAACGTTCAGCATTAATGTTTTTATTCATTCCAACATCTTCCATATCTTTGGTGAACAATCCCCTTGTTTTCTTCAAAACAATGCTCTTAAAAACATCTCCGCCCGGTAAACCTTTGATTCCGTTCACAGCATTCTGTGACAAGTTTGTGTTGACGAATGAATTGAAATTTACAATGTTACATTGCATGGTAACGAGTGCTTTGGCGTCACTCAATTCTCTTTCTGATGATAATTTGATAACTTTGTTATGGGAAACCAGTTTATTTTTTGATAGAGAAATGTCATCGTCTTTATCAAAGTTAGTTTTAATTGTATCTATCAAAAAGTCGTTAAAAGATTCGCTTTCGAACATGTCCATAGATTGAGTGTCTCTGAAAACACCACGCCGTTCTGTATCTTCTCCACATTCATCATTACCAATACATGCACCCGCATTTTTGTGATCAGCATGAGAAATATGAACATGTGGACATGGATTTCGGGTATAGGCACAAGTTAAGATATTAGTTGCGACATCTCTAACTAATCTGTTTAACACACAGTTTTCGTTACTTTTGGTACATACATGAAAATTGAAATGGACAGGGCAAACGTAAAGAATTTTAGCCTTGTAGCTTGATTTATAGTACAGGTCTATTATTTTGGAAACGGTCTGTTGGGTTTCATGTGGGAATTCAAAGTCGTAGGCAGGATGGAATTTACAAACATCCGGTCCGCAATAACAATCCATGCTTTGTATTGTATTGGTTTTATTGTTTTTCTTACTATCTTTTAGAAGATCTGTACGACAAAATGATAACAATGAGCATAGTAATCCAAATAATACCACCGATTATGCAACCAAAAATTAGTGGATACCGTGTACTTATGTGATTTCGGATAATGTAAGTGTCAGTGCCGTTTAACATATCCGAAGCATGACGCATAAGGTGTTCTTTAGAGTTTAGAATGTCCAGAGTTCGAATGTTCATTTGTAACTCTATGACTGTGAAAATGTATACGGAAATAGTATACACTTCACCATCTTCGTTTTTATATTTTCCAAGTAATAGTCGTTTAATGCCTTTGTTGTAACCGAGTTTTATCACCTCATTACTTCTCTCTTTCTGCAATGATATACCAGCAATACTACCCCATGTTGCATGAACTTTCTGTCCATATAAATTTATCAACACTTCGGTATCGCTGTGATCCAAAAACTTGTTTTTGTCAGTTGTTAATAATGTATCTGTACCAACGTCCCCCCATTTAACCTCAGATATTATTTTACTGGTAGCTCCTGTAAGATGTAAAAACGCGTTTTTTCTTCCCAAATCATTATAGTTACGCATTAATTGAATAGTCATAGTCATATCAACAGGTTGACCAGCACTGTTTTTAGTTCGTAGATCCGTGAATTTTAAGTTGATTATTTTATCTTCCGGAATTTTCGATACGTCGATGCTCTTCTCTGTAATTATTCCATTTGTCACATTGTTACCGACTTTGTATTTTATGTCTAGCAACTTATAGCCAAGCGTGTCTACGGCAACATCGAAACCCACTGCTTTTATAGTGGTTGTGGATGCTGTGTTTAATATAAACCCAAGTGACATAATTGTTATAATGAAATTCATATTTATACCACCGCCTGAACACAAACTGTTGTCTGATAAGTTTGTTTTCTCGACTAACAGTTATTTTTCTGTCTCGTTTTATTTTTTCAGGCTTGTAGAGGTGAAACTGCCAATGTTATACTATGGGACGAAGTGGCCTATTCTAACGAAAAGAACATGCCATCCGTGTATGCTTTAGCACAAACAGATAATGCGAAACTGAAACTTTTCAGTTCTCATAGACCGAGATACGATGATGACACGAAAGCGGAAAAGATAAAAAAGAAAGGTGAAATGCAAGCAGATGGTGACCACGTAGATTTTGACTCAAAACGCAATGAAAATGTTCGTTTTGTAAGCATGTCATTTGTATGCAATGGTCACATTGGTCCTATTCTAAAACAAGATACAAACGTTAACAAATGCATATGCAACGAAATGAGCCAACCACCCCATCTCAGTGCAGGTTCGCAATTCCGTGAACTATCCGAATTGCTAAGTGGTTCGAAAAACAAAAGTGCCATGTTGTCCGAAATGGGTATCTTGCCCAGATACATGATCCAGAATAAAGACCTTATGAATATCCTGGACGACGAGGCCAAAAATACCTTTGCCCTAGCGTCTAAAAACGGTAGAAAATATATGACCGGTCACCTGTTTCCACTTATGCAATATACAGAAGACATGATAAAAGATGCACATGTTGAACAATCACTCTACGTTTATATAGACACCGCTCCAAAAGATAGAAGCAAAAATGCTATATGTGTTGTTACCAAAGTTAAGCCATTGGACAGTACACAAGAAGATTTGGTTGTTGTGGTCGCTGTCGAAGAATACCATACAAACGCCGTGGATCCGATAAGCGGTTCGCCTTATAAGGCACTGGCAAAACGTTTGATTTCTGTAATGACTCTGATAACAGAACTGTATCAGAAATACTTTGAAGAAATAATAGTAGCAGTAGAATCCAACAGTTTCAAATTAGACACTTTTCTCTTTTGTTTTAGACACTATTACTACAGCAACGATTTACTCAAAAACGATCATCTTCGCGTACGTTTTGTCACTCACGAATGTACGGCCGAGGGAGCATTGCAGGCCGATACCAACAATCATCAAGCCATGCTCGTTAAAGAGGGGTGGAAAGAATACGAAAAAACTAAACGTGCCCTACGTAAAAAACTACTACGGGTTGAGACTTCGGGTAAAAAACGAAAAAAAATGGGTATAACTTCTGTTCACGAACGACGTATGATGTATGGAACAGATAATTCCAGTAGTGACAGTGAATGTGATAGTGATTGTGAATCGGATTCTGACAGCGACGGTTTAGAATACGATCCTTACAGAAATTCCACTAGACTCCGTCGCAAAGCCAGAGCACAAGAAAGATTTGAAGAAATGATAGCGGCAAAAACGAACGACGATGGTTTACGTTTGATCGAAAAACCTAAGTCCGTTACCAAGATTGGATATCAACTGTCCAAAGAAAAGGTTGTTGCATGTGAAGACTTTTTTATACTATACAATAACGGATCGGTACGGTGCTCCAACACTTTAATTAGCCTCAGTTTAAACGACTCTAATAAAAGCATTCCTAACGAATTGGCTAATCAACTAGAGAATGTGAGACGGGTCAAGAATATTAAAACTGGTTCTTATACAGTAACGGGAAAATCTAACAAACACACTGATGACATGTCTGTTGCCATGTATATGGTGGTACATGTAATGACAAGTATTGAAAACGGAACTGGGCCAAAATTGATAACCCTAAAAAAAATGGGTGTTCAAAGTTCAAGCTTCAACACTCAAAAAGAAATAGAGAACATCTGAACAACAACGAACATTTTTCATGAGAGTTGAAAATTTTGACCTTGTTAACATTTTTAATACATTAGTGTGTTGTGAAAGGTTTTTTTAACCACAAATCATAAATATTCCGATATATAGTCATCATTTAACACAAAAGTGTTCGAAATGTACAGTCTTATACGTTTATCACAGTTGAAGCCGTTTTTTCATCCAAAACACGTCAGAACAATGTTGGAGAGTATGCAGATAACTCCCCGATCGGTGTTGGTTTTAGGTCCACTCAAATGCGATATAAACTTGGTGATGGCATTGGAACAGTCATTTAAACCTAACGGGATCCGAAGATGCAATGAGTACTGTAAATGGATAGCTTTTGTCGTATTTCATAACAGTAAGGATAGAGACCGGGCGTTTGAGATACTAGTTAACGCATTCCAACCCCTGCAAGTGACTGTTGCAATTGAATTATTGTATAGAGACTTTAGAACGAACAAAAACATTCAGGCATTTGCGAACGGTGAAGATCGATTAACTGTGTACAATTGCGATAATAAGAACTCTTGGTTTGAGATAATCTATACATCTCCGTCGGAATACGTTGCAATATCAAGACGGTATTCTAACAACATCTGTGTCTATACGTGTGATGAGAAAGAGGCTCGTGACAAAGTACTCGAGAATGCTGGCTACACAGAGAGGAGATTTTTCTCTCATTCCTTTACGCAAGTGGTACATAACAAACTTGGTATTACAATGGACCAATACCAGAGACAATGGACAAAATCGTTGTGTAATCCTGATCCCCTGATCTACAACTACGATAGCGGCAGATACATTAGACAAGAACACCAACAACGGCGTTTACAGGATAGCAAGGAACGTAGAGACAGAGGACAAGTACGAGAAACCAGAGGAAATGTAGACAACAGAGATTTTAGAGACACCAAAAACAATATCATAGACAATAATCGGGATACTAGACAACGAGACAATATGTCTTCTTATACAAGGTCACAAAAAAGTTCTTATTCACAATACCTCAAAGGGAGATGTGCGGTGGATTACGGGTTTCATCGTGATAGGTCTCGGTCACCTATCGCACACCAGTATCGTAGTCGTACGCCTCAAGAAGATGTCAAAGGAAAAGAAAGAAGGTCCAATTCCAATTCTAGGTCTAATTCCTCTTCGACTTCGAGTTTTTCTGAAGGTAAGTTTTCATCAGAAAATTCTGATTCCGAGTCTGGTACTGATTCTGACAAAGAGACTGGAACCCTGAATTCAAAACAGGTCAAATCAGTTGTGATGAAAACTCAAATTCAGAAAGACTCAGTTGCTTATGATAGTCAAATGGATAAACCGGTTGAATACAATGAATGTGAAAATGAAAAGAATGTTGCTAACTGTGATGTTGTACGTACTACTAGCAATAACGTTAGTGTCAATTCTGAAACAAATGAAAAAGTTGTATCTTTAACTTGTACGTTTGAAAATAAAAAACGAACTGTTAAAACGTTTAACATCGATGATGCACACTCTAAAGAACCAGTTTTGTCAATAGAGGATGACGATGACGATGACTGCTTTGACTTGGTATAAATTTGAGAAAGAAACAAAACAATTATGTATTACTTTGAATATACAATATGAACAATATTTATTTTATAATGATACTTTGTATTCAGTGATTTCATAGTTATCATACTTTACATACATCGAATTAAGACCATTATCTGCACAGTTGTTTGCTATCTTTGAAGCCAGAGAAGAAACTTCGTAAAAACACGTTGTTTCTTCAATCTTCTGAGTTCCATGGAAAACAACCGACTTTGCACCCTTGTCGATAATACGTTTCTTCATTTTCGAAGACATTACGCCCATTTGAGCAACCAAATGCGGCCAACCGGCCTTCTTTATGTTATTTTGTGATATTTCCAGGGGTTCATAAATGTAAATGTTAAACGGCGGTTTATCTGAACGAAAATCTATTAGTAAAAGGTAAGTGTGACATTCGGAACCTCCTCCTGGTCGCGAATATCCCCAACAAAGTATTACCACAAGTTTAAGGCCTATTTCAGGATCCGTTTTTCTACGGGCAAATTTAGGATGGAGTTCAGCAACCATGCCCCTTGCACATCGTAAAGGTGTGGTTGTACCCACCTTTTCCATTCCTTTTTGGTTAGCGTGTGAAAGTATGTGTTCGTACAAGTAAACGTCTGAGTTCAGATCTAAATCATTGTATCTATCGGTCAACTCTTTCCACATGGAAACCAATATGGCTGAAGAAACAGGTTTCTTAGGATAGTTTAACGTAGCTTGGGTCATTGTGATTTATTACTTACATTTACATTTATGTTTATTAAAGTTGCACTAAATTGCTGTCAGAAAGCTTTGATCGTCTAATATATTAGAATTATCATGAATTAACAAGTTTGAACCAGATCTGAAGAACTAGAGTATAAATGAGATAGTGGACAAAGAACCATGTGACCAATGGCTTTATTCAATATATCTTTGTTTTTCACTGCCATCAGTTTTTTCGTTGTCAAACTTAGAAGAAATCCTGTCACCAAAGTCTGCTTCCATATTTCGGAATACGACTTCGTTTGGGTATTGTGTTAATTTTGTATAACCTTCATAACGTCGTGTTTTGTTACGGTATTTTTGAGTGTTTCTTTAGACGGTAGGTGTGGGTTTTGGGGAGTAACGTATTGATTTTGTGGAATTTGATATTGTTTGGGAAATGGAATGGGAATTGACACCTGAGCACTGTTTGTGATTGTTGAATTAACCAACACCGGAGACGAAATCTTAGAAGTGGTATTTCGCTGTTTATTATTCAACGAATGTTTTAACATTTTCCTTCCCTTCTATTCAAATGTAACATCTAGGTAACGGCCAACTTGTTTTGCGATCTCTTCATTGGGGGTTTTCTGTATGCTGATCTTTCTCAAGAAACATTCGAAAGCTTTCACTGTGTCATCCGTGGATTTGTCTTCAAATAGCAAATTATTGCATTTTTCATATATCGCCTTTAATCTAGGGTTACATTCCAAATCACTGTCGAACTTATCCGGGTTGAACTCCATGGGATTCAAATCGGTAAACATCATTGCCATAATTTTCAAAGCATCATTTGTAAGAATGAATTTAACCCGATGACCAAATTCTCTATGTGCGTAAATGTTTCTAATAAATCCCTTTGTGCAACTGTAGTGTTGGAGGACGACATTCACATCTCTTCTTTTTGTTTTAGAACCTCTAGCGGCAACCATCTGCCCGATTAAGTCGCTCACCACAAGTTTAGGTTTTTGCATTTGTTGTTCATCCACACCCGGTTTCATTTTTTTATTTTACTTATTTTCTATAGAGCTATGTGCAACGAACACGATTTTGTCCGTAAAGTATTTATTCAACAGTTCTCTGATGCTACCGTCGAACGACCCTCTCTGAAACTCTTTTTCCATTAACCCCAATAGCGACAAGTAGTTTTCTGGAGTGAATTTTATAATGTGACCTAATGCATAAGTGGCATAGGTTACAACGAGTTTTTCGATGGAGTTGGAAGAGAGAAATGGTAACATTTGTCTTCCGTTTTCGTCATACGCTTCTGGAACGAGTGCCAACTCTCGGATGGTTTCTTGTAACCATTTTGTTTCCAATAGCGAACCAATTTGTTTAATATCAGTTGGTTTTGCCAGGAAAGTATTCATGTAATGTACGTGGTTTTCTGCTTGGTTTAACGTGTATCCTGGTACACCTATTTGATCATCGCCGAATTCACTATCACCTATCCCATTGTTGTCTCCACTACTATCTGGGTAGGCAAGTTGGTCCGTTTTAATTAGATGTTTAACGTGACTCATCGGATCTTGGTTATTCATTAGAGCGTCCCGTCTGATTTTTTCGATCATTTTCTGTTTGGCTTCTAGACTCTTAGCCGATCCGTTTAAGGACGGGTTAACGTCGATAATTTTCAACATGAGCGTATCCATAACAACGTTAGGCGGTAGTTTGTGAATATCGTCTAATTCTAGAATGCCGTCATTAACAAGCTTGTCTTTCATCCAGGGATGGGGTAGTAAGGCGTTCAAAAACATCATTTCATCGTATGACTTTGTCATTGGGAATACGGGTCTACTGAGAACATTGTTATTCGCCATCACATTTTCTACAGAGTGTATACTAATAGAGGCAGCGGGCGTTTTTTGCCTCGCTTTAAATTTCGTACGACCATTGAGTTCGTTCATTTCACCTTCTCCACCCATCATTCTCATCATAGACTGTAACAAGGAATGTGGATTCAAATGATCGTAACCAGTACAATCCATGTATTCTCTCATGGATATAATGCTCATTTGATTGAACAGTTCCATAAATGTTTCGCGTTCTTGTTTACTCATGTTTGCCTGCTTAAGCATATCCAAAAGCAATATTCGCATAAATTCTACCAATTCTGTCTTATCGTCTAGACTCTTTTTAAATTTTTCTAATGACTTTTTGTACTTGTCACAAAGTTTACCCTTTTCTGCAGCGTCTTGTGTCTTCACTTTCAAATTCATTGCTAAGTCTAACATCTTATATTTCACATTCTCAAATTCGTGACCACAAGCCCGTAGTTGCTGATGCAATTTAGCCACTTTCTTAGTTTGCTCTTGTAAATTGTCTTCTATTTTTTTCTCTTCCCATCTTCGCCTTTTCTGTCGATTGATTGAAAGACCGTTAACATCGAGTGTGGCAGCCCCCGAAGAGGTGGCTGCGTCCATGGCACTTGGCTTTTGTTGAGACATCACAGGTGTAGCAGTGGAAGCAGTGGAAACACGTCGTTCTCGTATTTTGACAAGTGTATCATCTATGCTGTTACTCAGACTCGACCCACCCCCTGATTGACCAACCACTAAAGCGGCGTTCAACGAATCAATGCGTTCACGTCGATCAATGTCTTGTCTAGTTTTGTTCAACAACATCATTTCAACAGTAACATTATCTAACTGTGAATGATCATTCAACAAGTCGTCCACTCCACAGATTCCTTTCTTTTCTGCGATGTATGCTAAAGTGGGATTGTTTTTCAAAGTGGATTTCAGAATCATTTTGTCCTGTTTGGTAATCATGTTTTCTATTTTTGTTAATTCCTTATCTATATTGGACCCGCTTATCGTGTATTTCTTTTTCCCTTCTGCAGCTGCTATTTCCGCAGGAGTAGAAGTTTTTACAATGATCATTGTCTGATTACCCGTTTTTATGTTCTGGTTAGTGTGCATGTTTTCTGCAAATTTATGCTTACATTCGTGAGAAAACATCTTGGTCACGAACGATTCCGTGCGTTTAGTGAAGTCGAATACCACCCGATTATTATCGAAATCATCACGACTGCCGCTACCACCGTTTTGCAAAGACGATTTCTTACCCCTATTTTCTGCACTACCCCAATTGCTGTCCACTTTCAATTTGGATTTTGTGTTTTTTATATTGTTTTCTACGTCGATCTTAACCCCGTATGCACCGTAAATCCCCCTGTTTTCTACATCGCTTGCAAATTTCATGTATTCTACAACTTCCCCGTCATAGTTTGTGAGATGAACGTTTCCAAAGTACTCTGTCATTAGCAGATGTATTTTGTCTTCTTTTCTACATGACATCTCAGGTGTCAAGCGTAATGCGTTCGAATAAAATTCTATAATGTTTGATTTCATAGCATCTTCTTCTATTTTCTTTTTGTGGGAAAATTGTAGATGAGGCGTTATTTTTGTCCCTTCAAGTAATCGCTCTCTTTCTTTTAGATCACGTAAAGGCACAATACCCAAGGAATACATCCAGTATATACTTCTTTTAAAATCTGCCCCCAATTTATTAATAGCTGAATAGATATCTGACTTAATAAATTCGTTTAAGTAGAACATAGTTCTTTCTTTGATTTTCTGGGTTTTTTTCATTTCCACAGAACTTAAACTCATGGCTTTACGGCCGCCGATTAAAGACGACCCTGTGGAATGTGAAAAATCGACAGACGACGTTTTATTTAATCCGAGTACAGCTTTTGAACTCATCGTACCCGATACACCAAAGCTCTTTCCATCACTCCCCATTTCATCTCCCATATCGTCTATTTCCACGTAAATAACTTTTGGTTCTAATAAATCGACAATTTGCAACACTATGACGTATGTGAGAATTTCGGTCAATCGATCAATGTGTTTGAATAACACGTTTCCGTAGTGTGACCAAGATTCACCATCACGAAACAAATGTTGCGATGCCATTAGGGTCGAAACGGAAGGAAATATGATTTCGACAGGAAACTTGGTATCTGTTCTGGGCACACAGTGAAGTTTCAAAGTCTTATTCAATCTATCCTCTTGGATATCAGGCCTCATTACGTTAATTACGGCAGCGCCTTGTACTAAACCCTTTGTAATTGAATACATATTGACAAAAATATAAAATGCAAAAAGAAAACAGATATAACAAATGCAAAATTACATAAATGTTATTTATTTTGTTACTCGATACAAGATGTTCATCAAATTAAATTAAATACATGTACATTTCCCCTTTGGGTTTAACACCATCTTGTTGGCCGATAGCCTCCGTATGTAGTACTGCAACATTTCCAACACAGGGTAAATTAAAACTTTCAAAATGCCCACACACCATTCCTAATGTATTGTTAAGAGAAGTTATTGCACCCATTAATTTGAACATTTTATCTTTCTCCGCGTCCACCACTGTCGGAACAATTCCTAGACTATTAACGTACAATGGATCAGATGATGTTCTTTTATTTCCGAAATACTCTTCGCCACTCTCTCGTAAATATTCTTCCAATTCGCCTTTAAAATCATCTCCCTCGCTAAGCGATTTTACAATATCAAAAAGGTCTTTAACATTCCTGTAAAAACTCTGGGTAGGTCCAGATAATCCGTGGTTGGTAATCGCCAAAACCCAGTCATCATAAACGTCTAACAACGCCTTTGTAACGTCATAATTACTAGTAGTCAAATTCTCCTTGGATCTGTAGGTCTTTACACAGACAGCGATATCTTGAAATAGTTCGTTATGTTTCATTCCTACAGTAGCATACCTGTTGATAACAAACTCAAAAGCCAGCTTAGTTTTCTTTAAATTATCACCTGTTAACGTGGTATCCACATCTCTCTCCGGCCCCAAGGCTGCGTTTCTCGAATAACCACCTGTGATTTTGTCGCTCAGTTGATCCCAGATAATTTTCATCATTTTTAAATATTCAAACAAAGTGTTCAAATAAATGTTGTATTCATTTCTACACACAGTTAACAGAGGGAAACATCTGTATTCTTGATTGGTAGATTTACTCCCTTTCACTTCGTGTCTGATATAACGTTTTGCATCGCATATCGGCGGAATCACAGCGACTTCTGTACTGATCTTCAATCGAGAAGGTCCAGTGTTTGTACAGGTAACGTTTATGTTAGTAGCGGGCGTATAGTAAGTGTTTTCTTTAATATCGAGATTGTTATAACCGCCATAAATGACCGGTTTGCATTCTAACAATTTCATTAGAGACTGACCAAAGTATTTATTCAATCCGTTTCCATCGAATTTAACCTCCTGCAATTGTTTCAGCATTAATCTTTCGAAATCTGATTCGTTTGTAAAACCAACTGGAAATGAATGATTGTGTTGCACGAAAATGTTTTTACATGATTTCAATAATCTACTTTCGGGATTAACATGTTCGTATGGGTTCTTACCTACCCTTTGAAACTGTTGCGAATGTTGATACATAACGTGTCTGTGTTTGCTGCTGGGATCAATTGAGAAAATCAGAATTAAATTCCACGGAATCTAAAATGCGTGCGATAGTCTGCGTATCACGTTTTAAATTAAGTTTAGTTTCCAACAAGTGAACTATAGTGTGTTTGGCTATTGTTTGTCCAAACATAGAAAATTTATAACCGGCGGGATTAACAGCTGTTAGCCCCGCTAAACATGTACAATACATTAAAAAGAAATAATCTCCACACGCCAGCATAGTGGGAACGGGTAGTTTCATTCCACCATCGGGACACAGATTATTATAACGCTTGGCCGTCTCTTTGAACAGTTCCGTGTGCTCTACTAGCGGTGCATATTGCCAGAGGTGACTTGGTAGATCGTCTAACAAATGTAAAAAATGTTCACAGCCTGGTATATGCTTAGTGACCAAAGTCAATAATTTATTTTTACAAGACAATACATATTCATCATGTGTAAAACACGTTTCTTGAGGCCAACTGTCCAAAATTGACAAGCATTGATCTCTAGATAGTTGCCCTTTTTGTAATATCGGGGTATTCGAACCAGCACATTGCAAATTAAACGATTCAAAACAATGTCTTAGAATTACTTCAACAACTGGTTCTTGTACCATATGTCTTACAATGGTAGCATGCAAATCAGTTCTGTTGTTTGATATAGCACTACAATATACGCATGATATGATATGCGAAGTTGTAACAGCGCCTTCCTTTATGCGTTCGCCGTGTAAAATGTAATGATTGTAAACATCTGCCCATTTCAAATACGGATATTCAATCGGTCTAGTGTCTGAAGAATTCATAATAATAGTAACCACGTTTTTAAAAATATATATACTGTGTTTAAAACATTTGCGCCGTGGTAGTACCAGCAGGTGGACGTACTGTTTCTCTAGAGTAATTTAAAGGTGATCTAACGTAGTAAATATTTCCACTGACATCGTCTGCCTTGGTAAACAGATGACCTCCGTCTTCTTGCGATGTAACCAGGTTATTGCCGGCAAAGCCCCTTTCTATGCTTGTTCGGAGTTGGTCGTTGGTAAATTGAGTGCTGGGGAATGAAAAGCCCAATTTTGATGTAAAGTCACGATGGTTGAGTTGTGGACTTGTAATTGGATTCAGTAGAGAGTTACCGTTTAGAGTTAGATCTGAGTTATCGTGACTTTGTCTGAGAGCATAGTTTGTCAACACGCTGGTCTCCTGAGGGGTAAAGTCTGCACATCTACTTGATTCTGATAATTGGTACATGTATTCCAACAGAGCTCTTGTTCCGGACACTGGTTCACGGTTACCATTTGAATAATTGCATGTTCGCATTGGAAAGTTTGACGTTACATTTGTCATGTTGGGTAGAAAATGTAGATTTCCCGCAGAACAGACGTTACTCATCCAACAATTACTTGATTCAATGGCCTGTGTCTTGAAATAAAACTGTATAAACGGATTCTCGTCTTCGTTCGCTGACCTGGCTTTGTGTAAATGCAATCCAATGACTGCTGTGTATTTGGCAGAAACACCATCAACTGCTGGTTTGTATATGGGAATGTAGTCATCGTAATAGTCGTGTACTTTACGACCATTTTGACTTTCTATAGTATTATGTGGAGAATTGGCT
The DNA here is from genome assembly GCA_032353305.1 of Cephalothrix spiralis. NCBI lineage: Eukaryota > Metazoa > Nemertea > Palaeonemertea > Archinemertea > Cephalotrichidae > Cephalothrix > Cephalothrix spiralis. The sequence continues at coordinate 26,871 of JAUCNG010000013.1, forward strand.
TGTATGGGTGCATCCATTGTCATAACAGTTACCATCTGCTGTTCGTTCATTGTCTGGATATCACGTTCAGACATATACTGCACTTGGGTATTATCTTGGTTTACTTCGGTCACTTTAATGTCGCTCATGGTCTGTGTAATATCTCCTCGTCTTGAGTGTGTGTAGTAGTCGTAATTCATTCGTGGTGATTTGTCATGGTTACAGTTTTCTTGCACCAACTTTGGGTTTTCGGCAACGGATACCATTTTTATACCAGTTATACCGACGATTGTATTTGGGGCAGCCTGTAAGTTTGAACTAAGTTTACAGCTGATGTCGCCGTTTGTGTTGATTCCGGTCTTTCTTTGATTTCCTGCATCCATGATACTGACCATGGACGCCGGTTTGATGATCATTGCATTTTCTGTGAACATTTTCTGTTTTATTGTGTTTTTAACTTGGAATGGAAGATGTACACGTCTGATGACCATTTGAAGGTAGGCATAAGGTCCGGTTTTTTCGAAACCCATGAAAGCCATGCATATTCGCATGTTCAGCTTTCTTCCTGGTAGAACACAGTCTTTTATACTACAACTGGCGACATAATCTACCGGGTAACTGTTTTCGTCTACAAAATATATGTAGTCTCCATCCTTATTCTGGAATTTGTTCATTGCAACCGTAAGCTCTCTTGTTGGAATTTCTTTATCGTATGCAAGGAATCCGTTTATGTAATCGTCCGAATTAGAACCTATGAGAATTCCAGTTGGTGCATTGTCGATAATATCTACGAAATCTTCATGGTAGTTGAAAATTGCTTTCACGTCACAAACCACGCACGGTAAAATACACATGACAAAGATTTTCCATCTCAGATACCTCGATTGATTTTCTACTCCAGTAGTTACACTCTTTCCATCGAAAAGATAATTCAAATCAGACAGTTCTTCATGACTTAGCTGATACATGGATTTGTAACCAGATATTAATTGATCGAGGACCTGCTCCACAGTTTCGACAAAACTATCTACTGTTGTGCCGGAAACGTTAGGAATAACTTTTGTTCTATCGGCAGCATTCTTCGGTTTAAACAAATTGTCGACATCAGTAAAGTCGAAATAATAATTAAATTTCAATCCATTCAAAAACGTCTGTAGCTTCTCCAGTTGAACGTTCAGATTTCCAATAGATTTGTCACAAGACAGGTAGGTCAACAATTGAACACCTCTCATTTCTCTCGTGTTCATGTTCAGATTGTATTCTGGGATCTGGTGACAAATTCCCAATCGCCTTAAAGAGAATTTATCTTCATCATCATCCCATTCCCAGCGGAAATTAGGTCCGTACTCGACGAATTTCAAATCTTCTTGTGCGTTTATGCCCATAGGGCAAGATTTATTCGTACGGAAGATCGTAAACTTGTCTTTTCTGGTTTTTAAAACTTCAATAAATCGCTGGAGCCCTTTTCTCATCAAAATAGTATCATTGCAGCTGTTTCCGAGTTTATTCAACATGGCCCAATTATCGTTCATGGCCTTTACCGGTTCGGTTGCTGACTGTAGCATCGGATGGGTTACAGAATAGGCCAGTTCCTTTTGTCCGAAAGTCAACGGTTTCTTACACAATCCGGGCTCATATGTGTGAACATCTTGAACTTGAAATTCTTTGACTGGGTTTATAGAAGAGGTATTATTCTGGTCGATTGTTTGCAACCATTTCTCTGGCTTGAACATAACGTCTGAGAATACACTTTGATCCACTGTTGTAACAATGTTTCTGGTAGAATTGATGATATCGGGTCTCATAGCAGCCTCTATATCTTCTTCTACAACTTCTTCGACTGGAAAAATCTTTCCATTTTCTACCATAACGTAAGTATGTCGCGAAATCAACCAAAAACCAATAATGTCGTTTTGTGTTTCTGCTGGAGGTTCTTGGCCCAGTTTAGTATCTACTTTACCGAAAAGTTTCTTACCGAGCTCTGTCATTTCAAAAAGTGAATCAGCAACCTCGAACGCAGTCGCATCCCTCTTCATGATACCGTCTTCATTTTCCAGTTTTGGAATAGGTGTTTTACTTTTAGGCTGTTTTGCGAGAGCTATGACTTTGAAGACATTCTTATCTGGTGTTTCTTCCAAGGCTTCTGTAGGTAGAACATAAACAGGTTTGCGGTCAACCAGTTTTCCCTCGTGAATAAATCCCAATTCCATCATCAGATTTAGAGTGTTCTGTGACACAAATACGTACGCGCATGGTTTTCCAGTTATAGTTCCACCGAGAGGTGATGTACATGTGACAGTGGCAGTGTTTCTAAAGTCATTGGGTTGAGCTTGGCAAGTGTTTGATTCTGGGTTTTCGATTGATCCGGCCAATTTCATAACGAGTCTTGGAAATTCTTGTGGTTTCTTGTTTAAAATAAAAAGGTCTTTCATATCTTCTTCAGCACGGGCGTGGATAAAAGCGTCTTGTCTAAGTTGGTCTTTGATATCTGTGGCAGTTGTACCTTCATTGCGGTATCGTTTTATCTGAGAAAATTGTGCATCGGTTTTAAATAGTTCGCTCACTTTCAGAGTCGATGCATCTATGGTAAAGTTGTCCAACATGTTCAAATTAGTCAAACGAACACCCAACTGGAGACTCTGTTCAGCAATACTACACTCATCAGAAGTGTATTCTAGAATTGTATCGTACAATTGTCTAGCTAACGTTCGAACCTGTTGCTTGGCTTCAGCTGAATTGGACAGACCTTTTCCTACCACACTGCTTATGCTTTTAATGTTTTTGAAGGCTTGTACCTGTAATCGTGGCAGTTCACCAGGAATAATAACGCTCGATTCTGTATGATCGTGTGTATAAGTTCGGTCTAAAGTATATGTAATTTTATTTCGACGGTGGACATTTTCTTGTCCACGTCCAGCAGGCAAGATTTTTGTCACCACCAGTTTATCTCTTAACTCGATAGCAGTTAAACTACTTAATTCGCTGATAACTAGCGAAAGGCATTGCATAACGTTTGATTCTGCCAGATCTCTTCCGCTAGTAATAAGACTCATTAACCTGTAGTATAGCGTAGGCCATTCGTACAGGGCATCAATGTTCAAGTCACCATCAGCAATGTTTTTCAGTTTTTCCATCCCAGAAGTTGCAAAGATTTTAGATATTCCAAGTCTATTGGACATGACTTGATGTGGCTGGGTTGCCATTTGTACGTTCGTGTCACCAAGGGTGGTGTTCCTGCCCAGACCCGCCCCAAGTGGTGTATACGGTAGAGAAGTCATGATGTTTTTATAATGTCTCTATACAGACAAACCAAGATACAATGAAGATGTCGACTAATAAGACTAATGGGCTCTTACCTGGAATTGTACAAATATAAATTTTCTTTGTGATTGCCAACTATCTTGTAACACACGAGTTACAATTTATTATCATGGGTAAATGTATCAAGTAATGCATATGAATACCGTTAGAAGAATAGCTCCTCCTTTAACCGGGATTATTATAGTGTGGTTTCATAAAATGATTGATTCGGGGACGGTGTAATCTTTTGTTCTATAACGTTTTTTACAAAACGGTTAACGTTTATTATACGGTTATTGTTTTCTGTGTCTATGGATTTTTTTTCGTTGAGCGTATCTGCATTTTTTGATGTTATTGTCGGGCGTTTTATTTGATCAATATCTGATGTAGTAATATCACTTGTGCTGTACCATTTTCTTCTTCATATTAATCAAATCTGGAACACCCTGGAATTTTGCATTGGGTGTTTCTTCTTTAATGGTGCCGTTTGGATATTGGTAAGCTAAAAGTTTGGAATAGAGGGTCTTCTTTTTGGTTGCACTTACACTTTACTAACCTCAAAATCATTAACAAACATTCTTGTGGTCATCGCCAACGATGCACAGGAATTCAACATTTGCATTTGACGAGATACAAGATGCTTCAAATTCATATTTATAAAGTACAACTTCCGATAACGATTCGCTAGTGATTGTAATCTTCTGTCTACAAGCTAGAGGTTCCGGTTGCTTCGACAAAGCATCTAAATTATCTTCCTCTGGGATACCAACTATTTTTAACAATTCCAAACGCTGGTCGAACTTCTCTACCTCCACGCCATTGTTGAATATGTCTAGTTTATCTTGAACGTTTTTTTCCACACCCTGAAAATCTATTTTAGAACCACTTACAAGTCTTGTATATGGTTTTTCTGTATTAGAAAGTACGTATCTGGTCTTCAGTAGCCAATCACAGGTACTACAGTGTACATAATAGTATAAAAGAGCCTTTCTCACAACACGTTCGTTATTGAATCGTGTCCTACCCTCTTTACGTAAACCGTCTTTTAAATAACGCATCCATTGCCAAAAGGCCTTGTGTGATCTGTTAATAATTTTAAGTAAATGATCTCTCGAGAAAAAACTCGAAGACACATTCAAAATATCTTTTCTGGTATAAGGATCAGAATTGATATTATTCAATAAGTAAAGTACAGATTCCACTATTTCTGGTGTTGAAACTAACAGGTCAAGAGTTGATTCTAGAGTTGAAAATGTTGGATCTTTGTAGAACTTTAATTTGTCTTCTAAAGTACATGATTCTTTCAACACCAACCATTTAAGAGTACTTAATGGACAGGGTTGGTTTATTAAACTCATTGTTACTTTGGTAGCTTCGTCGACTATGGCCTGTCCAGGCGATGGTGCACAGTCGACTACTGGTTCTAGTGACATTTTCCCCTTTGACGATTCGATCGATGATGAGGACATTGTCAATGTGTGTGATGCCACTGAAAGAAATGAAATAGAAACGTTTTGCGAATCGATTTCTAACTTAGTTTTGGGTAAAGCTTTACTGTCTACGGACAGTCCACAATATTTCAAACAAAGTCGTGAGATGCACCAAATACATAAAAATGATAGTGGTCATAACGCCAAAAACCGATCCCCATCTATGCGTTCATCATCGACAACACCACAGTCCTCTAACACTAATTGTAATAGAGACATCTCAATTACAGGTAGTTCTTTTCTGCTAAACCTAGACGAAACGGATGACAGGGAATATGTGTTGTTATGGCTAGACATATTCGACACGGGATCTAATCGATACATCAAAGACAAGCCACCAAATTGGAGACAATTAAAACACATTCTAATGCAAATTGGTGAAAAGTCAAAACAAATACGGAGCTGTGCGATGATAATACTCGAAGCATACGTCATTCACAATATGTTCAAACGTTGTACCGTACCGATTGGAGTGATGTTTTTAAATGATACTTTAACCAAAGAAGATGCGCTTAAGAAACTATCACAAGGAATCGTAAAAAACATAGACTGTAAAATCGAATGGGTAAAGGACGTAGACTTTGTTTTCGCGGAAGAAGGTGTTGCTCAAAAAATAGATAGTAAAAATAGCGTCGATTTTGATCGTAATGCCGAAGCCCATTCGATAAGCATGATACAAAAGGCCTCGAACAGACGTTATTTCAACCAAAGAAAACAAGAACGAATAACCGGCTACATAGACCCCCCATTCAATTTGAACTATAATCAATTCATTCTGAGCACATGGTTGCTAGGTGGACAGTTGAAAAGGAAAGCCATAACAGATCAGATGGGTACGGTGAGAGGGGAATATAGTAAACTCGGTCTATATATGTACTTTTACAATTGTCTTAGGCACCATAGGCTAAATTATCTCAACCGATTCGTATTCCAACAGGCTCTTTGCAAGATGGTACCAAAATGGGACGAGTACATTGCAGGACTTTCAAACACGGACAATGTTAAATGTGATGTTAAAGATAACATTATATCACACAATAATTTTGAGACAATAGATGCAGACTATGGATTTGACGAGATCATATCGTCTGATTTTTTTATGTATACACCAAAAACATTCAGCACAGGTAGCATGAATACCGAAATTGACATTATGCAACGTAGGCCTAAAGTCTTTGCAAGGGACATGGCTCAATTTGCAGTCAAACATCGCGTGTTTCTCCACGAATGCACACGTTATTTTCTAGATTTACTCGAACAGAAAAACGAAGTGTCCGCTATCTACAACTCTACTATTTTACCTTTGAAATGTAGCTTGAAGAATGAGTTGAATGAAGTCGAAGTCAAAATGGTTAGGGTTTTGGAAGATGTCAACGAAAAGACTTCCAAGACTATACCCATTGATATTTTCGATATAAAACAGAATAGAAAATGGTGTGAAGACACTTGCGATCTTTTACGGAAACGTATGAGTAAAGAAGCATTGACAAAAGAAGTATTTCAAAACGTACAGTTCAGTCTACGAAAACGCAAGTTCCCGTCCACCTACGGTACCGAAAGAAATACTAGAATGAAAATGAAAAACAGGCTACACTCATTTTCGTTTGGTAGTGAAACAATTCCTGACACAATCTGTTATGACAACGATAAAATGATGGAAGACAAAGACATGTGTACCCAATACGCAATTCAAACCGGAAATCTTACCGAACTTTCACTGCCGATTCAAGAACAAGAAGTCCAAGTTAGCCATTGTCTATCATCAGATGATTTTCAAAATCGCGAAGAAATCGACTACCTGAAATCGGCGGCTAAGGGAATGAGCAGACAGAGCTCCGATTTTAGACGCCCGAAGTCACAGAATGAGACAACGCTCAAAAACTATGCAAAGTCGTCCATAAACAAAACCCCGCTATGGAAAAACGTGTCTTCTAGCCAAACCTCGGAACACCATACATATAATACAATGAGTAAAGTGAATTGTGATACGCAAAACTGCGCAAATTTCAAGGGTAGTTTCAACGAATGTATAAACATCATGTACGATCCAAAATCTCAAACCAAGAAATTACCAGGCTCTGCATCAGAAATCACAAACCCACTACTCAATGTAAAAAATGTCATTCTAGATATTGATCTGACATCTTCATCAAAATTAGACCTTACTGTAAGCAAGGTATCAGACGAGTTCATATCAAAAACATATAAAGAGTTGATCAACCTGTTTGACGAAATCCTAAAGAGGCTTGGTTTGCAAAAAGGTGAAAACTGCCAACACTATATATTCAGATCGAACAAAAACCAAGTTGAAAAAGATTCAATTGGTCTTCGGCACATAATAACCTTGCCAGAAACCCTGCTGTTTACAACCAAAACTGTTAGTCAAATCGTCCATCTGTTTAATACTCTCAGATATTTCAAAGACACTTTAAAATTATATGGGGGTTCGGATGTAGAAGATAAAATCTATGACGAAATGATCTATAGCAAAGATGGTAGGGGGTCACATGGGATCCGTGGACCTTACCAAACCAAATTAACCAACACGTCTAAAGATAAACTAGAACTGGCTTGGTGTTCAACGAGATACTACGATGGGTCTCTGTGTTGCGAAGATGTATCATGTGGAAACTGCAAGCAAAATTTTTCAGACAGGGGTATCCCGTACGCTCACAGATTCGTACACGGCTTCCTCGATAACCCAAATGTCACTAGTGTAAGAGTTCTAGAAGAAATCACCGATATAACACACATCGACGATGAGTTCTATTTACAATCTGTAGAAGAAACTCACATTCACGATTTCACGAAAAAAAGGTGCAGAACGAATGCTCGCGGGTTTATGGAACAGATCGAAGACAAAATATTGTTTTGTCATCCAAGCGAATCTATTCTTGATAGAATAACAACTATAACAGATGCCCTAAATGAAGGATGGCACAGAAAATGGTGCTTTCAAATGGCTGATGTTCTCGAAAACGAAAACTACGATTGGACGGTTGTGGACGGTCTAAGGAATGGGACTTATGAATTCAGACTTTTAAAATCGGCCGACGGCAAAGATGTGTCCATATATCTTTGTAACAAGCATAAGCCCGGCACCAAACACATTGACTTTTGTCTACATCGTGTACACGAAAACAATACGAAGGCATATATTACAGTTGGTGCCCATAAAACGAGCAATCACTTGGTTCTCAATTGTATGTGTTTCAAAGCGCACGCAAAATATTCTACAAATAATAAACAATTGACAAACAATGCCATGGAATGGGCTTCAGACAATACCGAAAACACCACAACAGGTAAACCCAACGACTGTAAGAAGAAAACAACTAGCTTTAATCATTCCATTACATTCGAAGACTGTGTGTTTTTATTCAACGAAATTAGACAGCGTTTTTTACACACTGTTTGCACGCCAATGACCAATTTCTACTATAGAAATGTGTTGGATTTGTTCATATTGGAACTGTCAATGGATAAGGAACGCGAAGGAGTTGGTACTGTTACCCGAACGAAAATGAACAAAAAACATAGACAGGAGAAAAATGCAATTGCAACGGTTCCCAACGTGCGAAGTTTGGGCACAGGGGTAACTGATAGGTTAGATGCAGCCAAGTGTGAAACAGTGCACGGTTTGAATGACATTTATTGTCTTCAAGAATATTTGTGTAAACCGGACACGGACAAAATCAATTGCATTAAGTCGGTATACTGCAGTCACGTGGTGGATGTTAGCTCGAATTTGAAGGTGTCAGTGTTCAGAAATAACACTCAACTCTACATACTCTACATTGAACCAAACGATAATCTTCAATTGCACGAAATACCAACTCACCAAACTTCAGTTGAATATTACCCTAGTGTTACTACCTCCCTGGACGATGAAGAATATGAGGATGAGGAGGGGGAATTCGACTTTAGGGCCAATATATCATCATACATGAAGAAAAATCAAGTAAATCTAATGAGTGGTAGACGTCAAGTGTACGCATCTCGTAATCCAGTGCATTTATACAGACTTTTGGGTGGATCTGATGTTTCCGATCACAGACTGCTGAAACTAGAGAGTATAACTTGTGTTGAACCGTTATTGTTGTCAAAACTCAAAGTTCTATTTCAAAACGAAGGCAAAGAAATATAATCTTATTATTGAATAAAAAATTGTTATAAATTCTAATTCTTTTTATTATTTGCACTAATTGACACTATATAAGGTGTAAGAATTTTGTTCGTGTAGAGGTTTCATCCTCTGAATCAGAAGCGTCAGTAGAGTCCGAATCTGGGTCTTTGGGTACAATCGATTTGGCAAGCGCCTTAGTAAAGTGTTTAGCGTCTCCTACATATTCGCTATATTGATCAAAAATTTCAGCCAAGTCATCTTCTGTCTCGTCAAAGTCTTTATGTGATTGTTTAAAGCTTTCAACCAAATTGGCAGACTGTTTCAATTTATTTTCAGTGTATATTGCCTGTACAACATGGAAATTGTCCAAATCCAGTCTATTTTTAATTCTAGCATTTCTTTTCTTAACTTTTAGAAACTCCTTTTCTTCTCTGGCTATATTCTTTATAGATTTGGTAGTCGAACTTGTTCCTACATTGTTTAAGGCATCCAAATCTGTGTTGGTTGTAGTTTCGGCTTTCTTTTTTATATTCTCACAAGCAGTTAAACAAACAGCTCTGGTCATTTCATGTATACCGATCTCATCTTCTAACGTATGTTGCGGTATTTTTTCTTGTCTGTATGCACTAACGGTATGCTGCTTTATCCGTTGATCCATGTTGTTCCATGTTCACTTTTGATATCTACCGCACCTCAATGCAGAGCTACCAAATGATGATTTTTTAATATTTCGAACCTGTTTTCCAGCTTCTTTTCTCAAACTGTTATTATCTTTTGAACTAGGCGTATAGTCCGGTTTATCGTAGACTGTTTCTACAAAATCGGTAAGACAAGTTTTATACGTTTTACTCATTTTACGTAAAATCCACTCTTGGTTTTTTGGTATGTATTCATATTGAAATGTTACGATAACTTTGGGGTTGTTTGTGTCGTGAAACTTTTCAACCCATAACGATTTTATCGGTACACATTTACTGCTTAAAATCTTATTAGTAAACAGTTGATATTCACATTCCCAGGAATTACGCGTCTCGTAATTGTACAAATTAATTAAAATTACCCTGTCTAAAATATTTGAATAAATAACAGAGGTAATAACACTGCCGGGTTCAATATCATCAACCAGTGTAATGTCTCGTGTCATTAATTTGCTACGTGTATTTTTAAGATCGTAATCCCAAAGACTTAGACGGTAATTGTTTGCACCTTTTGGTTCTGCGTCTAGTTTAATACAGTTGTGAATGTTTAATAATACGTGTGAAGAATGTAACGTCTCACCAATGTCTCTGCTGTTACTGGATTCCTTTTCCAACCCCAAACACTCTTCCAAACTCCAAAGTTCGAATTCTTTCGTTAGAAACAATGCTGGGGCTTCTGTGTTAGTCTTCTCGGAGGAGTTGTACAAATTATAAGGGTAAGCTATTTTAACAATGCCCCCATACAAGTTGTCTATGAGTGTTGACACTTCGTCCTCGCCAGGATCTAATTGATTCATTTTAGAGCTGGAAATGTCGTAAAGAGTTATTAATTGTGTATCTGGTTTTTGAACGTGTTTAAATATCGGGATTCGGTCCATAATAATAATTATTTGGTTATTTGTCACATCGGACAAGATTATTAGCTCCTGCGTAATATCTTGTGACTGAAAACCATAGCATATTGCCAGTGTTCGTGAATCGATCACTACAGTAAGTCCAGCATTTTCTGCCAGCCTCACATCTGACAAGCTCTCGGTGTCTGTGTAACATCCATTGTTACAAACCGTCAACACTCGACCATCGTTTACATATAAGACTTTGTGTTTAAATGGAACGTCCAATTCCAAGTGTAAATCATCTGTAGTCGTATTTCGCGTTGTTGCTGCTGTTTTCCCATCATCACTGTCATCATCAAACATCATCATGACGACTACATCGACTACCGATTTCCTCGTTAAAGAAATCTTGACTCCCGAATTTATACACGATATAAGCAAGCAGAAAATTATAGATGCTGCTCTACGTGTTTCACAGTCGATACAAGCTGTACGATTGGAAAACGTTCCAAAAACAACAGCTGATGGGAATTGTTCACAGAGTGCCGGTGTTCGCCCGGTTACAAACAAGGGTTTTGACAAAACAGATAATGTATACCTTAATGACAAGGAACACTCGGCCCTCTATCAATTACTTGCACAAATAGATGCTATGGATAGCTTGAACTTCAGTGATCTTCCTAATGTTGTTTTAACAATGGATGGCACAAATAGGGCATTGGAAGAGAGTGTTTATTGCATAAAGGACATTCCATTCAACTTGAATTTGGATAGGGCAAAACGTTACTTCGACGATAACATCATACAGCATTTGAAGGTAATGGGATCAACGAGTAGTGGGCGGAATTCAGTTATCGATACGAACATAAAGGATATAATGGACGGTTTAAAATTGAAATGTTGTAATGGTGATGAGTGTTATTTCTATAGGAAATATTTCACAGAACTCCATTCATACGGTCCTGTTGTTATGCCAAATAGTATAGTGACAATGATAACTGATATGTTACACGTAATTACTTCGTGTGATATGTTGAATAACTATATCGACATTCTGGCTTCCACAATAAAACCTTATACGACCAAATACCGGAAAATTATGAAAAGACGAATAGAAGCTGTTAGAAAAATGACGACAAGCGTACTTGACGACGAAAAACAGAACAAACCCATGCCATCCAGCTCTGCTTCCATCTCTGCTGCTGGAATGGCGAATTACAAATCCGCCAACAACCTATCTAAAGAAGAAAACGCAGTAAAAGATGACGAACACATTTTTACGTGCATATGCTGTTTATTAGTGGAACAGCAACACAATGCTGCTGTCAGAGATGTTACTGACATTTCTGGAGATACAATAATTATGGAATATAAAACAAAATATGACAATACTACAAAAAATCTAAATAATAGTAAACAAACCACGTTCCGATTACGATTGTTCGGTGTTCATGAAGCTGATGATTACGGTGTGTATTTTAATTCTTATCATAACAACACCAACTACGGTCAAGATCATATGAACGTTAACCCAAATACTATCACGGAGTTAGAATCTTTAGATTTTACACGATTTGTTATATCGAAAGATCTACATGATGGATATTACACTGTTGCTCTGAAAAGCATAAGTACTTAGTCTAATTTTGTAAGTTTGTACACAATTTTATTGTAAAAAAAATGTAAATAAATTGCATTATGTTATTGTGCATATACCGTATATTTTTTGTCACTGTTTTTCATTATGCCGGTTTGTCTATAATTAGATTCTACACTGGATATAGCTGCACCCAAAATGTAGGCCAGTCCACTACTGTCCATTCCTTGATATGTGTGTTTGGCCATGAGTTCCTGTCTTTCAGTGTGGTCTCTACCAATAGTATACAATACGATCGGCCAAAGTATAATAGACACCACCAGTAAGATGAGAATAAAATCATCTCTGAATTCGTCCATAAATGCCTTGCAACGCATTTTAAAGGACAATTTTCCGATAACGAGATAACCAGACGGTGCATAATCTTCCCTTTGTTGTCTAGCTTTGTCTGTGACCGATTGTGCTTCGTCTCCGATGGGTTTGCTAAGTATTATTTGTCGCCTCGATCGTTTCTTTGTCGTTTTAGTTTTTTGTGATTCTGGACCAATTTCATGTACACTTCGTTTTGTGCGCAAAGGAGAAGTTGCCTGATTATGACTTTCGTCTCTGTTGGTTGTATGTGTGAAGCTGTTGGTATCATACGGGTGATACCATTTGGGGATATTGTGTCGTTCTTGGCGTTTGTATCTTTGAAGATTTATCCTATCGATTTCCGTACCGTCCATCATATTGAGATAGTTACTTATCGAAACAGGATCAGTGGTTTCTCTGAACGACACTTCTGTTAGATGATCCCTGATTCCCGACATGCTGTGTCGGTGGAAATGTATACTGGTAGAATCATCTTGTGAAGGAATATAGTCTCGGTCACTCGAAAGCATAACGTGAGCCGCATTGTTTGAAAATTTTCTTCCGCTAAATTGGTGACTTAGTCTGGTACCCCTGTATTTTATATTTGTGGAAATTGGATCGTGTCTTTTCTTATGATGTGTATTATAATATTCGGACAAAAGGCTATCGACCCGATTTCCTTTATACAGGAATCTACCATCTTTATTCGAAAAAGTATAAACCTCATCCCCGACACTAAAAGTCTGTACACCACTGCCTCTTTGACAGGGTACGATAAGATCCATATGTCTGTCTAGCTCCCTTCCGTTATTCACAACCTGTGCATAAAATACACCCAAGTGTTTGCTCTTTGCTTTTACGATAGGAGAGACAAAACACATGTCAGACAAATAAACTGCTGCCGGTTGTAACTTAGGATTCAAATACCTTGTATGTGTAGGCATGCCCGGGTAATTGAGTTTTAAAGAAGGAATGACTATCATGTTTTTCCAGTTGATAATTTCACATCTGTGTAATGAAATGTCATCACCGGACATTTTAACTTTGGTCGCTTCGTCGTCGAAAAGTATTTCCGAAATGATACTGGGTTCCAACTGTCCAACTTTTTGAAACATTCTTGTCATGTCTATACGATGTGTTTGTAAAGTATTATACAATCTACCGACCAAGGTCATTAAAGATTTGGTAACAGATTGTACATCATTTTCTATGATTGTTTTGATTTTGTGTCCGTTTATTGGCACAAAACTACCAGTGTTGACACCGGTAAATTCGCTTTTTGTGCCGATATTTGCAGTGGCACCTGGCCGGAATCCGATTACTTCACCAGCTGGGTCCGTACCTATACTAGTTAAAGTAGGAACCCCGCCCATACAAGTCCACGTGTGTTCGTAAATGTCAACAAATTGTTTATATTGTCCGCTGCAAACAACGGTATCTAAATCTGTTGCGGGACTTGTTAGCTCTTGTTTCAGATATACGCCATCGATAGCCGTGTGTCTGTATTGTTCATGAAAATCAGCTTTTGAAAAGTGATGTTTGTTCTTAACCCTATTCCAGTTTTCCTGATTGCGCATAAAACCCGGTAATTGGCCCTCTTGAACAAATTGTATAACCACAGTATCGTCTAACATAAATGTCTGATGAACAGATCCCGGTGTGTTCATACATTTGTTATTGTCACCCAAAATACCCAAATTATTAGCATCTATATTGTTTAATTTCTGTGTGTTGTAAACTTTGAACGAAATCGGTTCAGAAAGGGAATCTGGTGTGTTTTCTATAAACATATTCATTGTTTTTATTCCTCTATTTTTTATACCGATTTCTGTAGTTTCCAAATTATAGGTCAATAAACTGATAACCGGCATTTTTGTGAATATAGTAAACGGACAAAGGTCAGCTTTCATCAATTCTACAACTTCGTCAGCGTGATCATCTTTTAACCACATGATTGTTGCCGGATTTTCATCTTGGTGATAGTTGCGTTGTTCGTGTCGATTCAAATGAACCCAACCGTACTTTACGACATCGTTAGGTCTATGATAGCCACTCGGCATTGTGATGTCATCGGCTTCTGGGTTTTCTAGCACATGTAATGGGAGGGGGCCGTATTTGGAGATCAATCTCGGTCCGTAATGGTTTGATTTAAAAGGGAAGGCATAAGTAAATGGTACGTTTGTGTCAACAATGCAATTTCTGACAAACACCCTACCTGAAACCCTGTTCGGACAATGTATGGAAACTTCATCTCGGGCATATTTGTCAAAAATCGAATAGACAGTATTATCGGTTACGTTAGTTCTGTAGATTGATTCGCTAACCTGTCCTAATCGCATGATTTCATGATGAAATTTCAAAGTGTCATTTTTACCCTTTTTGGGATCTTGAACTGTAAAAACTTTACACATTTTTTCTGTTTTCCACTTGTAACATTCTTCGGGTGACACATCAGTGATTATTTTAGGTAACCAAGTAAATTGAATATCCCATGCATTGGTGTTACACATAAACGCAGCTTGGAAAGTCTCGGCCTTACACCCAAATGTCCTCTTTAGAGAAACTTTCTTTTGATTGGGTGTAAAAACCTTCAGTTGACCGCTAGTTTGATAGGTATTTGTAAGTGAGCCATCTCCTTTAGGTCCGTCAGATTGTTCTGTCAGTTGCTGGTAAGTATCTAAACTAATGTAACGATGAGGTTTCTCTTCGCAAATTTTAGCGTTTCTGGAATCATGAATTGCTGATAATATTTCTGCATTTTTGAAAAGTATAGTCATTATGGGAATCGGACGTGTTGCCATTTTATCGCCCTTGTCCAAATAAGCCAAAAATTGTTCATTTTGATTATATTTCACTGCCACTGTCATCTCTTTGTATGCTTCCCTTGTGTTTATAACCTGTGGGAAAATGTGTCTGATCACATTGTCACGAGATATGTTAAAAGTATACGTTTCCTTGCTACCTGATCTCTGCGCAGGTGCGCTAGTTATGGGACAATCATCAAATTGTATTGGTGTTGATGGCAGAGACGGGCAAAGTTTTATCCTGGATGGTTTATCGTAGAATGCTTGAGTAGAGTTATAATTACTATCCTGTACTTTGATGTGTAAATTGGTAAACTCCTCCCCTGTGTCAACAACATATTCGTCTCCGGTCAATATTCTAAAATTATTACTTCCAACTAACGTATTTGGTTTACCTCCGTCTGCTTTCAATTTAGAAATCAAGACATCGGTTAATTGCTGTAGATTGTACTGAAGCAAAGGCGTCCCATCTCCGACGGCATAAGAGTTTTTTATTCTTGCACAAGTTAATATACATATAATGAACACCGCGTAACCCATGTTACCATAAAACCACATGGTTTGTTTGAGATGCCAATTTATTCGTCCTTTTCTCTAACCATTGTTTTTATGCCAGTTGGTTGTCTAGCTTTGAAGAGAGCATCGTTAACTAGCCTATTTACCATGTGAACCGTTGCAGTCTTTTGTTGAATCGCTCCAGAAAACACGACCACGAAAAAAAGTACACAGCATGTCGTATGCACGTATATAGAGTTCATGTGTTGTGGGTGAAATTCTATCAAAGTCCCTATGCAAATTGCCATATATAACAGATAAGGGTAAATGAGTAGTCTGCTTCCTAAGAACATCGAATCGAATACTGTGTAGCAAATACAAAGTATGATTACTGTAGATAGGAAAATGAACAACACTGTTTCAGTGTGTAATAAGTTCGGTGGAGTAAGGCCTAGTTTGTTAGGCATGTTATTTGCTACACTGTGTACGTGAATAAAGACCAAGGAAGCGTCTATTGCATTGAGTAGAGCTATAAGTCCGAATGAATAAAATCCGGTTTCGTAGAAAAAGAAAATAATTGTCGAGTATGTATTATTCAAACGGAAATAATGATCGCCAGATTTACCGCTGAGTATATTGTATTGGCTTGTACTGTCCGGTATGTCGTCCGACTTGTCCAAATTGAGTGAAACATTGGTTCGTTTTTTGGTATTCATTACATTTTTCTGGAAAACAGTTTCTTCATCTTCACTATCGGTTTCAAAATTCGTGAGTCTTTTGTATCTTCTACGTGCGCGGTTTGCCATTTTAACTTTGATCCATTCATTAATACAGTAAAATGGCAGTCCGATTTTACAAGTGGTCATTTTTTCAACATTGTCAGGTGGCAAAAGACAGGCGACGTTCATCATTCTAATTATGTCTTTACGGTGAAAATAAACAGCCATGAACAAGTGTAATATAAATGCAGTCCAGAAACAAACCAAACTACCCGTAAGGATTGTTTGAAAGTGCTTATTGTTTTCTAGATACGAATTCATGAGATTGTAATAGCCTGTGGATCCTGTGTTGTGGTAAACTATGCCTTTTGTTGGTTTAACATTGAGGTCATCGGTAGACAGTGTCAAAGTATCCAAGGGTATCGCGTATTGTCCAATTTGAAAAGCTTCGGATCCAGCATTGGGGTATTTAATCAACCTAACACGTTGATTGTGCAAATAGTCGGCACTTGCGTAAAATGTCCTCATTGTACTACCTATTGTATAAAGTATCATTGTCACAAAATCACACACGAAACTTGAAGGACTCTGTTCCATCATGGATTTGAAGTACCAGGCGATTACATGTTTCATTTTTTTGCGGTTGTTGCTAGGAACTACATTGTTTAAGAAATCTTCGTAGTTTTTCCGATAGCCGTGTGAAAGATAAACCATCTTTGCCACGGTTACCAAGAGGAGAAAAATCGGAACGAAAAATTGTACAAAACAGTAAACTTTCGTGTTCAATATAGATAAAGCGGGTACGAAACTGTCATTTTTATTGACTCTGATTTGCTGGAATAGTTTGTATCCCTTTCTGTAAAAATTCAAGTTACGCAAAGACACGATGTCTTGTGTTATATAATGCCCACCGTACACCATAGTTATGATTGTTGAAGATCAATATATTATAAATATCACAGTTTTAGCGTCGAAGCGTTCACTTTATTAGATATAACGTAAAACTCATTTTCATTTTCATCAAATATGGGAATTGTATCGATTGGTGAAAGCATTAGATTCTCTATATTTCGTTTTGCTTTATCTATCGTACACATCCAAAGTGGTCCATAATCAGCAACGCATTGTCCTAAACGTAGTATTTCTGCATCCAATATGATTCCTAATCTCCTTTGTTGTAATTCATCATTGAAGTCTTGGGGTTGGTTGAACACAGTAGTCAACATTTGTGCCAAACTTGGTGGTACACTGTCACCATCTCGTCTCACTTGGCATGTACGTTCAACATAGGTTATAATTTGACTTATCATTTTGTCGTTTGAAAGCCATCCATATCGGTATAATAGCGACCATATGAATTTAGGTACATTATGTGGGTTAGAAGCAGCTTCTTGTACCAAAGGTTTGGGTTGTTCGGTAAGAATTGTCTTAAATCTTAATGAATACGCGTTGTCAAAATATCTGGTTCCGATAATTATCTTTAACTTTATGCATAAAACTACACAAAGTCTGAAAAGCGCGTTTTCCAAAACGTCTGCACAGAAAGTGTTTTGTTTATAGGCGCATATGCACAGTTTTGGTGTTTCGTGAAGCTGAGAATCGAAAATCATGAAATTGGTCAAAAAGTCTGTGTTTGATTGTAGAAATTGTGTCGTTATGGCAACTTGTAATTCTTTAGTTCGAGGGTACAGTTTCAAGTAACGTTTCATGTTTTTCATCAATAATTCCACGGGTACGGATGAGTGTTTTGAGAAAGCAACGTCTTCGCTAACTACCCAGTGCGTACTATTTGCTTTTTCCGTTCTTTCTATCAAAAGACATACCGCACAGAGCAACAAAACCTCTAAACCTTGCTCGTTCAAAATAAGGAAAATTAATTGTTTACCCCCGTTTTCATCCACTTTAAGTATCTTTGCATTTTCTGAAATGGGCCTACTAATGTGGTAAATCGAATACAGCACTTCGATTGTTTCAAATGTGTTAGATTGATACATTTGTTGTAACAATTCTATCAAAATGTCTAACGTTTTTGTTGTTACTGGATTTGAATTTTCTGTAAGTGTACTTTCAGGCGGCAAATCTTTGTTTAAGTATCTTAATAGTAGTAATCGCTCGGGTTCATTGTAGTCTTGGGGTTGTGTGGGTGATGTCTTTACACGCCTGTACAATTGTAAGCAAATTCGAATAACGTATACAAACACTCGTTTTAATCTATGTGTGGGACCAGTCAACGTATCAATTTTAGTGAGAGCGAAAAACAATTTCACACCATCTGTAACGTTTGCACTTCCCAATATATGTTGTATTGAATGGTCTGTTACGTGTAACTCTTTCGGTATACATTTTACCCACACCGATTTATGTTTCGTAATGACGTATCCGGTGTCCGGCATTATGAAATATCCCATATCACCCGTCGCTTTTCCTTTCTGTAGGGGTTGCTGTTCTTGTGTTGATGTATCCTCTTCTGTTGGTGGCATCGTTTTCAATGTTTCCCATAATATTTTGGAGATCTTTACGCTGTCGTTGGAAAAGTGTAATTGGGGGACTGTATCAGGTATAAGGTTTATGACCGTATCCATATTTGCTATGGTTTGTTTTAGATCTACTTCTACAATTCCAAAGCAATGATCTAGCATCTTGACAATATACCTTCCGGTATAAAATATACCATCATCTTTGAACATGTTGGTTTTGTCTTTTATAGCGATGTTCAACGTGTTTATCACCGTCATGCGATTAATCGAACTTGTAGTTTTTAAAATATTCCACAGTTCCCTACCCCATATCAACACCTTCTTTAACTTGGGAAGAACTATCCGACCAGACACATCGTTTAGCCATTGCAACATTTCAGCGAGTATATCGTTATTCATCTCGTTGTTAAATACATTATATACCATTTGATTTATTCGATCGCTAGTTTTATTCGACCAAAGCCTTGTGTAAAGAAGAGAATATGCAACACAGCCAAATTTGTCCATTGATCGCACAAACCACCAATTCGGATAACGTTCTGTAATGGCCCTAGCTTCATTTTTCCTGTCCGGTAAGGCATGTATACCCACTAATCCATAATCGGTATCTTTTATGATCGGAATCAACCATTTTTTGTCTTTGCACGCATCGTAAACCCCTCTTGCAATTAGGGTAACAATACAGCATACTAGTTCAGAAACATTGATGTCGTCGTTGACTTTATCCGAAGTTAGAAAGGACATAAACTGATCGTGTACTTCGTAAGCGGTCAAAACTTTCGCTGTCGTATTGTTTAGTACGAGAGCCTGTTCGAGAAGCCTTTCTACCAAAACCTTGTATTCTGGGGACGTGTCTGTAATGTGAGTTTGCCATTGTCTAACCAATTCTACCAGAAATTGTATCCAAGTGTAACCGTGTTGCATGATGGATTCTATGACTAACAGTAAAAGTACAATCGGTTTGACTTTGTTTGACACTAACAATCTACTCATCAATCTACTGTTCGCTATCCAAGGCGTGTCGTTTGAATGATTGTAAAAATCAAGTGGGATTAACCACTGTGTACAAAGTGGCAATTTTGTAATTATTTCTGCATCAAACCGTTGAATTAGTTGCGAGAATATTTCTCCCAAATCAATGACAGGGGGGTCGTACCAGGTTAGACCTATCCAAGAATATGCGTTTTTATCGCCAGGTAATACATACACGAGTTTAGGTATATATGAAAGCAATCTGGTATCCAATTGAACATATGAAACATCGCTTACATTGGTAATACTGTTGGTAGGCCTTTTGATGTCCCGTAGAACGTTAACATGTGCTATGGCGTCTGTGGCGTTGGGACCCGTGCTTCCCAAACAAGCTTCAAGAACGTTTAGATATTTTGAAACGTAGAAATTATAGGCGTCTGTTTGGGCAAAATGGCTACATACCACTTGAACGAATGTTGGGTTGATTAAAGTTTGCATAAATTTTTGTCTTTGTGATAGGTTCCTTAGTAGTCTTAAAGATGGTATGTTATGTCTGTTCCAATACTGCCAATCGACATCTGTACAGTTCACCGATTTTGACAACTGGTTAAAAAAAATGAAATAGAATGCCTGTAATTCCCAATCTTCTGAATTTCGATCTATCATAGTTAACCAAGGTTTAGTTTGCTGCATTATTGGGTAGGCATACATCATAAACATCTCCGTCGGTTCGATAATTGCGAATTTTGCTTGTAATTCCTTTTTAAGTTCTGTTTCGTTACTCAGAACCAGAAGCACTTTTAACAAATCTTGCCCTGCCCATACTTCTCGCATATTTGTATTGCAGATTTGCCATCGACTGAGTGCGATATCGGTGGGTAGAATGAAATCCACAAATTCTAGCAATTCTGGAAACATGATCAAACTCTGATGTTGTGTACTATGGGAGTTCACTTTGCACAAGTGTGTTTTGACCAAGCCATGTATTATAACAAGTAGGCAATATGTAACGTCGAATTTGTTTATCATATCCATTGATTTGGTCCTTGCAACGGTTACGGTTGAATACATGTAGTTAAATACATCGACGTGGCTCAACACGTGTACTATTTTATCGATAACAAACATCTCATCATTGGTTCCCAAAGATGTTTTCATATCATTCACGGCATGTTTTATTACAATTTTTAGAGAGTCCAGTTTCTTTGTAAACAATAATTCGGTAATCATGTCTGATAAAGACCGAGTCTCGTTTGGTAAATATGTTGCTTGTATAGTATCATGTAAATGTTTGTAAGTTACAACATGCTCATCTCCCAGTCTAAATACCTGCGTAATCATATATATAGATACTCTTACAATTTCGGCGTATTTTTCTACATTATCCGAATCAATAACGTGCAGAAAATTGATCGAGGATTCTGTAGCCCGATCATCCATTCGAAAACCCATGTATTGTTTTACCCCGTCTCCGTCCCATATTCGAATACTGGAGTTTTCATCTGCTTCAACGAGCGCTTTGAAAAGATCTTGGGAAATTCTATTCATCCTGGACACACAATACGAAACAAAATTATGTACTAACAACGAATTTTACTTTGATATAAAGTTTATTGTCCAAATACCGATAATTTCAATAACAACTAACCCGTCATCAGTTTACCTGGGTCGTTTATTTGAGCATACGCATACACCCCGGCATTCTATGCACACGTTCCTGTCGCTGTAATTGTGTAAACGTCCGTTCCGTACAACAGACGTCATGCTTGATGCTCTGTTTAGTCTTCCCATCTCAATATCCTCGTAACCATCATCGTCGTCGTCTTTTATAGAATTGTACTCCTTTTTTGAAAAATTTTTAGTTCTCATGTTGCCACGAGATGACAGCCTTTTTATAACTATAGCCGTTTGAAGGATTACAATAAATGCAAAAATCAAAATTAAAATATCTACGGTTCCCTGTACGACAATAAGTGTTTTATAAATAAATGGTAAATTCGAGAACATTTTATCGGATGCGGCAGCCTGAGTAGGTTTATTCATATTGACGGTGTTTATATTTTAGAATTGTTTATTTAAACCACGCTGTTTAATTTTTATATTAGACTTGGTAACGTCTTTTTTGTTTTGAAAGTAAATCAACAACTGGTCCAAACATACTGATATGAAAAAATTAATTGTCCACGCCTTTCAAAAATGGATGTTAAAACATCACACTAAACGTATACCTGTACTGAAAAAGTACTGTAATGATCTGTCCAATATCAGATACGTGTGTGACCTGGAATCTAATCCTGAAACACAATATACGCATATGATGTGCGAACAAATACAGATGTTAATTTCAAATTCATATCTAACGTCAAATAATCGTTTAGCAGCAATGGATGAAAACAAAGTAAAAAAACTGGCACACTTAATACGTTTATTCGTTTTGGAATTATACGCTTCGAACAATCAGGATTTGATAAGCTTTGTTTTAGACAAGATTTTTACATCTTCTGATGAGGTCAGTAAATCAGCCTACACAGACGATATGGGTCATCTATGGCGTGCTATGAATAATAAGACGTTTTACGTGAGCCCATACGACTTTACACGTATTTACCTTGACACTGCACCCATATCAAACTTTACAACAGGTCAGGGTTTATTCGAATACGCTCTAAATTTACCTTGGTCACATGACTGTACTTACCTAGTGATGGACAGGAGGGTTAATTTGCCTTTTTCAGAAGTAATACTAGAAGAACAAATGACCGGAGGACAAGAGCAAGGACAGCGAAAACACAAGTCAATGAATGGGTCATCTGCCAATTACTTGCCTATTCTGTTGCTATGGTTTAGAAACGAGGCTTACATTCCAGAACACTATAATGTATATGAAGAGTTACTCTCTGAAGCCAAAGAGCAAAAACTCATGAATATAATGTCTGATGACAAGCTATCCTTGCGATACGAGATTGCCAAGTTTGTATGTACGAAAATGCTGTGCGTTTTAGAAGATAACGACTTTATTGACATCATAGATTGTAATTATAATCAGATACTTAGAGCGTTCAGGTGTTTGGAAGTTGTGTGCAATTTTGTGTTTAAGGATTACAACACAAGACAGAATGGAATTTCGGTTTTGGAATACCGGCACACAAATATAAACACACACATATCACACGTTTCCTGTGTAAAGGACATGTTATACCAAAGAACACCCTTTTCAACAAATCTACTGGAAAATATATTTTCAGAGAGAGGGCGTTTAGAATGTAGTAAAAGAGAACTCGGAGTTAATAAACCCTCGTCTGAACGTTTACATGACTTTACTTCAAATTGCGATGAGATTATTACCTCTGGATTGTTCTCTGCAAAAGCGCTTCAGTGGTTTCAGCATAGAGTGTTTGGGACTGAGTATAAACCAGACAATAAAGACACAAACAACGTCCCTGTGTTAGGGGCGATATTGGATTTACTTCAACTGTTCGGATACTGTAACCCTACAAAATCCCAGTGGTTATGGTATCATCTTAGTTTGGCTATGTTACAAGACTATGCAATATGTCATGACAAAGAGCCAGGTGTTAACACCTTGGATGTTTATCAACTTACAGTAGACAAACGCACGAGTGAACTGGAGTTTATGATACACTGGTTTGGTAAAAAGGATAGGAAAAAGGGTGGACTTAGACAATTTTTCATACAATATGAGATAGAAATGGATTTATCTGTTGATTTAAATTACGAAGATGTGTTCGTTCCCGTGAATGCACGGGATTTGGAAACCCTGTGTTCGCTAATTGTACGTGTAAACGGTAGCGATGATATCGTATCAGACAGTAGAAAAATGTACGAAAATGTTCTCGGTGGCAAGATTATACCGGGAATAGTAAGTAGACAATTTTATAACGATATCATCGAAGCTGCATGCACGACAGTAACTGGAATCAGTACAAAAGACATTTATAACACTTTGGGAACGAATACAACAGTCGACGATATACAAGTGGATAAACTGATGATACAACTACCCCATCGTCAAACAAGAACTTTGAAAATCAAGGACCATGTTATCGCCATAAAGAAATTGGGGACATATCAAAGTGGCGAAATAGATGACTTCATGATTTATTTGAATATTTTCCTGCAACATTCAATATCGTGCATGGTTGAGGGTGAGATCGTGAAGTTGGATACCTTGATGAAACTCACTTCGGTGTGTAGATTGGGATTGGGCAAGGACGAAATGTTAGTGAGCATGCTAAAATATCTTATAGGAAAGGAAATAGACACGGAAAAGGAAAATTACAATTTTATCAACACGATTACACACCAACACCCGACATTGGTTTACATAAAGACGATATGCAAAGAACAGAACTTGAGGAACGAAGATATTTCGTACTTCTACTTTTACTGGTTTCTGTTTTATGCAAAATCTGTTATGTGGTCTGGTTTCATATGCGGTTTAAGGTCGGTACTGGTAATCCAGAACTCGGACGCAATATATTGCCTAAATAAAGAAACAGCCAGCCAGTACAGAAACGACGAGAATCGTGGTTTTCGAATTCTAGACTGTCCAATCGATAGAGATGTACAACTTGCAAATCACGTTTATTATTCCAAAGAAAATCAATACGAATCATTCTTACATGTTTTTCCACCCTACTCGATCCCTGTGTGTAAAATCCACCGAAATTGCTCGAACAATACACAGAGAATATGGTGCCCACACGACCATTTACTATTTGATTATAAACCCAACTGGAAAAGGAAATCACAAGGACATAAGACCGAAAAATATCTAAGTACAAGAGATGTTTCATCTTTTGTGAACCGACAACGTGTAACGTGCTACAATGACTTACATCAAGTAACTGAAGCGTTAGAATCATACATCCACTATAAAAAAGAACGCTTTGACAGCGAAAGTAACAAACTCACGGGCGAAGTTGGTGCTCACCCATGGATGTGCGGAATAGGCGAAATCACAACGGCGAATACAAGAAATACATTTGAGGAGAAATCCAAATATTTTGAAAGCGTGTACTTACTGTTAAACGAAAAACTGCTGCCAAAAATGTATGCAGTACAATTTACGAGACATCTGAAATGTCTGACGGATACAAGTTACTTTTCACGGCTATTATTCGGTATACCTTGCAATAACAGTCTAAAATGAATAAACCTTTACTAGACTTATATCTTTTATTCATGAGGTGCTTTTGTATAACTTTATTATGTAGTATAAAACGCATAGATGGACATGCTCACGCGAATGTGGTTTCGCGGTCTAACTGGGGTGTGATTTTTACAAAAGACAGAACGATTCTCAATGGCGAAAGCTACTTTAGACACACAATAGTTTTTGACATGTTACCTTTCAAAACACCCCTACCCCCGATTAAAAAAATTATACCATGCGACTTCGAAACCCCTAATTCTAAACCACGAAAATTCAAATGTATGGAAATAAATATTCTCGTGGATAAAGTTAATCAACTGATTGCAAATGAGGTGAATGGTATAATAAATGAGGTTCAAGAGGCTTTAAAAATAGCTCCTGAGGGTATTTCAAACGTCGATCTAGCTAATAACCCTAAAAATACTCGCAAGAAACGACATGTTACACGTATGGATGAGGAAAACAGGAAATACATTGTTGTGGACAAGTCAAATATAAACATTGTTGAAGAACAAGATGAAGACAATAGGACGAGTATATTTGAAAATATGTATGACTTTGATTCTGATATGTTTGAACCCAAAGTAAGGAAACGCAGAAGCATTTTTACGACAACTGGAAATTTCCTCTCCGATCTTTTTAGTTGGCCCAGTCAACAAGACGTGGATGCTTTGGAAAATCACCTCGGCGAATTGAGTGATGTGGGAAGTGCTATTAAAAATAAACTCTTGTCATCACAAACATCTTTGAGTAATTTTCAAATCAAATCCAAGTATGCATTGGCTAAGGCTATGGATGGTGTAACAGAAAACGGGAAAAACATTGATGCTTTACGTGAAAACATCATAAAAACTCAAAAACAGCACGAAGCTTTGAGTAGTGAAGAATTAGAAGCTTTAGCAATCATGAACAAAAACATTGACGTATACGGTGAATTCCTACAATTCGTGGCATCGTACGAAAACGCAATAGAATCCCTACGATACAATTCAATGATGTTCATCGATGCCATAAAAGATCTAAGTCGGGGATTTATAAGCCCCTTTATGGTGTCCCCCAAAGATATTAAAACAGTGACCAACGAGGCCAAAAGAGCACTCAACAAATACAGTGGCACGTTTGAACTAAGTAACACAGGAGACAATCCGGGATTCTATTACCAAATGCAAAATCTACTTTATACGAGAAATAAAAATAACATTATCGTAATGTTGAAAATTCCATTCCACAACACCGGTGGAATTCTAAATGTATACCGTACGCACAATTTCCCGATCTTTCGGACTAGTGACACTTTGGAAACGACGCAAATTATAGACTTACCAACTTACTTTGCCATAGATACTCAGGGTATTCACTTCTCTGAATTTGACGATTCGTATTTCGACTCGTGTAGAGGTACTGATTTAAAATCGTGTAACAGTCAAGTATCTCTTCAACGTGTAAGCGATGACTCTACCCAATCGTGTGCTCTTGCTTTGTACAAGGGAAACTCAATCAACGTGATGAAATACTGCAAAATCGGGTTCAAAAAAAACAAGCAGCCACCAATCTTGCAGCCATATATGTTGCCTAATGGTACGTATTTCATGGTAGGCGGGAACCCGAACTCCACGGAACAGTGGAACATAAACTGCCCAGGAGCAACGGATGGGTTCAATAGCCGCAGTATAAAATCTTGTACATTATGCATGATTGACATACCGTGTTTTTGTTCGCTGAGTGGTCAAACTTTTAAAACCCCTATGCGACTGACTGGTTGTGTGGCCTCTAAAAACCCCAATCATCCGGACATTGTTTACCGCAACCTAATCAACCTACCTTCAGTAAATTCATACTTTCCGCAAGAAATAGCCAAAGAATTTCTGTCTGACGTTGCTAGAATTGACACCAAATGGAAAGCGGAAACTTACTTTAAAACGGTTGAAATCGACGAAAGTCACATGGAGGACATCTTGGAGGCAGAATCCAAGGACATTAAAAATTTTCAAAAGATCTCTGAACTACAAAAGAAAAAAAGCAGAATGTATGGAAGCGAAGCCGCTAAATTGTTAAAAAAGTCAGAAGATATAAAAGACCTGGTTAACACACATACAAAAGCGTGGGATTCTCAAGATGAATTCGCTAGTAAAACTATTCTGGGTGTGTCGTTCGCAACGATCTTGTCTATAGCAGCTTTAGTGCTCTCGTGTTTTGTGTTAATCAAGAAAAGAGTATAACAAAGGACTATTAATATTATATTAATTAACTGTACATGAATGCGATTGTATGTGACTACATGTAGGTTAATTGCATAGGCTAAGATTCGTCTCAGAAGTCGTTCTTAGCGTCGCATAATTAGCATTTCTTCACATTTAAACCAACATATTATTCCGTTGAGAAACAGAAATGCAATGAGAACAAAAAATTCAATATAAACAATCTCGCAAATAATCTCGAAAGTAATCGATCCATTGTTGTTGTTCGAATGTTGCTCTAATCCCTATGTTTGGTATGTAAAAGCAACAAATAAGCAACTCGAAACTCTTTAAATGTTGCTCCAAGAGGAGTGCATAACACAATCTATCGTAAAAAATAAAACAACTATGATTTCTACCACATCCATTTATTTCGAATCAATTTAAATTTTCTTGGAGTAATCATCTGTCTCTTTTGATCCTTCTGAACATATTTTGTACCGGTACCATCGTGTAGATAAAGTTCTGATGATTTCTCAGCAACAGAGAATTCTTTTAATGATATTTCCACAATCTTTTCTCTACGATAATACACATAGTCTCCTATTCGTATCCAATCTCGTGAATCTCCATTCGTTTTGATAGCCTCTACCAGGTGCATATAGTCTACATATGTTATTGCCACTTTAAAAGTAGGATCGATTGTTGAAAAAATTTTCATGACTGTGTGGTGACGGAACCGTCACGGCAAAGGCAACAAACCAACTCTAAACTCTTTATATATTGCTTACAGAACGAGTACAGACAACTAGAGTTAGCAAAGGTCTTTGCATAAAAAGCACTCTTATATAAATTATATAAGTACTAAGCACTATACTATAGAATTGAAGAATAGAAAGCAAAAACAAATTCTAATGAGATTAGACATTGTCATATGTATCATGGTATCAACAAAATTATCCCGGCATGTAGTGTTTTTGTTACAAGCGAATATTCGTAGTCATATTGTGACTGTGTGCCAAGGTTTGTGTCATTTTTTGTTCTTGTGTATGTAATTTGTTGTTGTTCTCGAGTAGTACCTCTAATGCCTGTATTGTATATGGCACGTTGCAAGTATGAATTGGACGATCTAGTGTATCGTTTTGATATACGTCGCTTTCCAAAAGTGTTTTTCTAGTGTTTGCTTTACACATGACGTTTACAGAACTTTTAACGTGTCCGTGTAAGATCAAAGTCATTTTATAGTCGTTAGTATGACGTATTAGCATCGTATCGTCTTTACTCAACCCGGTCATATTAGTTACTGCCAGTTCAGATTTGTCTTGAAATACTTCGTTGAAAACATCGTATAGAACTGATTTGAATTTAAAACTGTACCATTTTTTGTAGACAACAGATAAACCACATTCGACATTAATGTGCGCATCGTCCAAAGCTGCAGTATATATGTAAGGTTGTGGACAAATTGAACTTGTTTGATCACCGCCACGGTACGACGATGTGTTTTTCTCTCTGTTAAAACGTTTCCACTTTATGTTGTGATTAGACAAACCACTACCCGAACCGACTTTTTTCAATTCGCTTTTAGCCAATTTCACTGCATCGTTTATCACCCAAGACATTCCTTTAGACATCGAAATCGTGCAAAACACACAATGTGGTCTTGCAGAATGAACATATTCCAAGGCCGAATTGCAAAAATACGGTGTGTATTGTTGTTTCTTGGACCCGCTACTGTTGGTATTGCTATCATTATCGGTTGTTGTATGCATTCGAGTTGTCATATAATGTAATCTAACTAGAAACGTAGTAGTTTGAATAGTTTCTTCTTTTTTTCTATAATTGACACGTTTCATTTCACGTTTAATGTCTATAAAATTAGTGCTGTTATTGGGTATTAAAGCCGAATTAATGTTATCATATAATGAGTTTTCGTTTTCTGAATTCAATCCACCTCCCAGTCTCAATTCGTTTACGCGATCTTTGGTGTATACGACTTCTCCGGATTTTTGTTCATTCGACTTATCCTTCGTCAAAGAACCCGTGCTTTTATACAATCCAATATTGCTATCTACCGTTGTTTTATTACCGAGTGTGATGTCAATACCCTCACATGTGTCATCATCTGTATCGTAATCGCTATCGTAAGACAACAAGTTATCATATTGTCTTTTTCGTTTCCTATCTGAGGGATTTTCAGTAATAGTGTCAGTATCAACCCGTGTATTCATAATACGTTGTCGCATTTTGCTCAAATGAGAGTGTCTTGCATTTTCCAAGACGGTGGCAACCGAATTCACAGAATCCCGGTCACCGATCCGATCATCGGCGGCCTCTCCAATCTTCGTTTTCTTGACACTTTTACTACTCGCATTACCGATATTTCGTTCGTATTCGCAATGCATTTTGGGATCGTAATGTGTTTGAATTTTATACACTCCGGGCAACTGATTAGACTTTTTACAAGGTTCTCTATGGAAATTCACAAAACCTTTGTTAATAATATCGTCTATGTCACCTTGCATCGAAGGCAGCTGTCCACGTTGTCTTCTATAATCTTTTAAGACCTTATCTCTTACCCAATTGTCTTCCACAAGATACCTAAAGTCAGGTAAAGCATTATGTTCAGCAGTCACGTTCAATGTACCTGGATTTCCATATACACAGGTATTTCTATTCTCCATATGCGTACATTTGTTATTGTTGTTAGTAGCCATGCGACAAATGTTTTTCAACAATGTGTCTGGGTTTGTCAAACTGACAAGTTCATTGTCATGAAGATCGTCTTTACCAAACAGAAATCTACTAGACTTTACGTATTTTTTTAACTTGGCTTGTTTATGGCGATCTTCTTTTTTTTTAAAAATCTGATCTGCTCGTTCACATCTCAATTTGACCTCTTGTTCATTGTCTAATTTATTACCTGTGTCAACGATACGTTTTTTAGTCAAATATCTATCGGTATACATATGCATGGCTACTATACTCTGTCTCAAATATTTGTTCAATTCTATCGTTTCTGCATGTTTGGTATCCAACCCGTGAGTATTTTCAAAAGCCCCGTCTTCCGATTGGCACCGTCCCATGAACGTATGTATCAAAATTGACACACAATTAATATTTCTTGCCACTTTATCAATAAACAATTCTGGATTTTTACATTGTATATCCAATTGTTTATACCACTCTCTGTATTCATCTATATTGAGTCTGTTTTTGGTTTGTTTTTCCATAGCATCCACCAATATTTTGATTTGATCTTTCAAAAAATGCCACACCAACAATAGACCCACGGAATTTTCCACTATGGCTATGCTGAATCGATTGGTTACAAAGATACATTTAGCACATAGATCAGATAACCACAATTCATTGTGGTATCTATTCCGTATATTCAAAAACGCTGCACACACATCACAATTTGTCAAAGATTCCAATGGTTTACTCATCCAATTTTCATAACAGTTTTCTAATAAACGCAAAGTACGAAATTGTGTATTTGCGGAGTCTCCCATTATTTTCAGAACGTATTCATGAGGAGTTGGGATTGTATTTGATATCGGCAAAGGCATTGTATTCTCTTTTTAGACATGAACTTTGTAAGAGATACGATTCAGTGTCTTGTTAATATACAAAAATCATTTGATCGGGCTCATATACAGACTTTAGCAGACGCATATGATTGGTTTAACCCATATAATGATGGGGAAGAGGACGATGAATCGTTAGACATGTTTGATTTGAGCGATGTTCGTTCCATACTAATGACGGATTGTATACGTGAGAAAGTGATCCGATTACAGGCCATGGACTTGGCCAAATCGAGAATTTACATTACAAACACCTATAAAATGTTACGAGATATGAAAAAGAATCACGGAGAAGCCGTTCACTTTGTCAAACTACTTGCTACTAAACAACTTGAAAAGCAGTCGGATTATTCTAGTCTGAAGGATTGTTGGCAAAACTATCAAATTGTGACTGATATAGACGATGCGGGTGAAAAGAAAGAATGTAACAAAACTACGGTAAGTGATCAGTATAGAGCTAGAGGAAAGGAGATGTGGGATGACGAATTCAACTTAATACTAAATAAACTAATACCTTTACCAGACAACTTACAATCAACGTCTAGGAAAATAGGCCAGCTTGTACATGATAGAAAGAAAAAACTGGCTATAACTCAACTCTGTCACGCAGGTCAGCAGCATATGACCAAAATAGATATTGATGCTGCTTTGACGATGTCTACAAATGAAGAAGAGTGTCAAAATAATAGCTGTGATACAACATCAACATCTTGCGGTGGAAGGGACGAAAGAATGTCAGATACAAGCGTTTTAGAATTGAATGGTAAAAAAGTACGTTTACCTAATGTACCGATACCAGTTCACATTCTGCCCGAATCATCTAAACGTTCTGTTGTTGAAAACATTAACACTTCAGCGCCTCCGTTTATGGGAGTTGGAAGTGTTCGAAAACAGACACAGAGAAAGGTAAACCCTAACACCCGATACAAAAGCCATGCATCTCCATTAATGAACACGCAAGGTAATATGCAATAGACCCTACTACAACCTCTATGAAGAATATGGTGTTTTTCATTTATAATGTTGAACAAAATTTAACTCTTTCGAAATACGACGTTCTAACAGGATGTGTTGAAAAGGTTACAAAAGATCAACTCCCCAAAGATGACAATAAGAAAAATAAGTCGACTTTAAAAAAGATATCTAATTTGTCCAATTTTGTTTTCAAATTGCCACCTTCAAGTGATTATAGATTTTTGTCAGATTCTGACCTTCCAAAAGACAATATAAAAATACAGAGATTAAACTTTGACATATATGACTTTGAGACCGATGAATTATCCACTGATAAACTAAAATCCCTATACTGTCAACCTGGTCTAATTGTTCTGATAAGGTTCATTTCTACTTCGCAATTTAAAATTTTTGCAAAAAAAATGAAATGGGAACATATGGTGAAACAATTCCATTACGATTTATGTACTAGCGAATTAACGACAGTAGAAAGTAGAAATTTCTTGTTCACCGTTATAGAAGGCAACGAAAATTTGATTTCAAATGGCCCTCACGTATTTTTTGATGAAAACCCTTTAGAATGGTGGGTTCAATGTGCCAATTCCAATTTACTTTGTTGGATAAACACATTAGAACCAACACACCTAGTCGCAATGCAAAGCGAGTGTTCCAAAAACGACAAGGACCTAATCAGGTTTCTCTACAACATCTACAATAATTCTGATGATTCAGATGACGACTGTGCGAATGAACACGAATGTCCTGTTTCTAAAAGACGAAAAACCGATACGAATACATCTAACAGACACATTATGAAGAACACGAATTTATCTAAAGTCACGATCGAAACCAGAATGACCAAGTCCAAAAAGAGTCTACAACTTTACAAACTGAAGGAATTCCCTTGGGATATTTCACGCAATATGAACAGAACAGACAATGTATGGTTGAATGCTTGG
This sequence comes from Cephalothrix spiralis, assembly GCA_032353305.1. Lineage (NCBI taxonomy): Eukaryota > Metazoa > Nemertea > Palaeonemertea > Archinemertea > Cephalotrichidae > Cephalothrix > Cephalothrix spiralis. The sequence goes on from JAUCNG010000013.1 coordinate 59,571, forward strand.
ATTCATAGAGAAAACGTTGTAGTCGCACTGTTGAAATTTGTACTTAACAAAATCGGTCAATCCGTACAAGTTGATGATGATATCGTAATATTGGACAAGAAGAGGGCCGTTTTTATACTGGAACGGGATACAAATAATACTCTAACACAAAAGGAGTTGACAAAAGCCAGACTCGAATTCGTGTTACAATTAAACGATCGTGAACGTAACGTTTGGTTTACTTGCCTGGGCATTACACGTATTTTTACCTTGGATGCTGAATGCTTGATTCCTGAAACATTTCAGCAGCCACCACTTTTAAGCACTCACGAAGCTTCTCTGTTACCCGAATACGTGGTTGAATTTCTAACAGAACTCTATAAACCGGACACGTTCAGAGATTTTGTGCGAGATGTTTTGGGTGAGCTCGAGAACGCGGTTTCGATAACTCAAAAGAAAAAGTTGGAAATCATTACAAAATATGCAAAACAGATATTCAACGGTTCTCTATATGTTGGTCCAGAAGAAAATCTGACAAAGGACGTTGGTGCAATAGAAGACGAAGAGATGGACCCCAATCACAGTGGAGACGATGAATATGACATGCTTTTACATTTCATCGACAAGTTAACATGTAGAATAGCATGCATCGTTGAAAAACATAACTCGGAAAACATGCGCGAAAAGAATGAACTGAAAACAAGTACAAAACACTGCAAAAACACCAAACACGGTTTAAACGAAGCCAAAGGAGACAGTACAAACTTTGCATCTGGTACATTGGGATCAGCACCAACGCACAAAAATTACTGTTTGTTACGACTAGACACGGCTTATACATTATTTCTATGTGAATCAGTAAAAGATATAAATAATGCCTCTTTGATGCGCCTCGTAGACATCGTGTTTGGTGATGCAAATATCATAGACAATTCTAATTTATCGTAGAATGAACGTTTTTGAGGGTAGCGATATCGACACTTTAATGAAATTCAAAGAACTTGAAAAATCCCAAATGACAGTGGGGACCATGCCAGGACTGGAAACTGACATAGCCGCCAGGGATTTGATTAATTCCATGATGAAAGAAAGTGTAAAATTCACCAGTAACACTTCGAATGGAAACATGGAAAACATCAACGCGGTAAAAGACATCCACGAACGCATTACTCAATTCATGCGGACTAATGAAACAGACGTTTTGATAGCTCCATCTCGTTTAACTGGAATCGGACTTAGGCCAGGTGGTGTAGCATCTATTGTCGAAGCTACACACGAATTTGCCATGTCCGAGATTACAAGAAAACATTCCAAAAACACAACCAACATCGACCCTCAAACAACAAAATGGGCAAAAAACACTTTATTCAATGCCTTATGGATTAATTCTGTAGGTGCCCCTACATCAGATGTTATATGTGACGTTTTTGGCGTTTTTAACGAAGAGTACTTCAGACCCGAATTGAATAAAACCGCTTCGACAGCTTTAGAAGAGACAGTCAATAGAGAACAACAAGCGGATAAAATATCCAAGGTAAACGATGAAACCTGTCAATCAAATATGGTTAAACGTGAACATGTGCATGCTCTGGTTAACAAGATACGGACAAACCATTCCATAAACGAAAGCACCAAATCTGTAAATGGTGAACGGTTTGTCGATTTTAAGTTAGAACAGAGAATGGCATACTGTCCAAAATCGCCGAATGTCGAAAAGCTTTTATCTGAAGCATGTTTGTGTGTAGTCGAACCCGATGCAACTAGGACCATGTTTGACGAATACAAACAGGCTGACGGTGTTAAGGTAATAGACATAGACAGTATATTATCAGAAGAACATAAATCCAAATGTATAAGCGATACGGAGTTGGCAATGAGTGGCAAGCCTATAAACGTGGAAAAATATCGCTGTGCGATAATGCGACATGTTCATCAACTTTGCTTACCCAAACGATTTGTCTTACCCGGAACAGATTCCTCGCCTTTGTTCGATGTTGTGTTCAATACCATTATGGGGTTCAACGGTTCCACTATCAAATACTTATCGGCTATGAATTTGCTCACGAATTTTAAAAGTATCAATGGTTCAGATGACACTTTGAGAATTATCAAAGATATTGAAAACGAGTGTTTGAATGCTACCAATCAACCAAGCCCAGGATTTCAGGACTCTGAGAATCGTGCTTATAAATTCCGTTTACTTTATACAAAAATGACAATGTTTGTTACATGGTTAACTCTATTCAACATATTACAACCATACGGTACTGAAAATAGATGGGCTGTGGGATACCTTGACCGATTCGACTCTTTAAACGATGAAGATGTGAAAGCAGATTGGAATGGACCCGGAAAGGATTGCGTAAAAATGAATAAAAACACGATATATTTTAAGAATAATAAATTTTTTGCATGTAATGGACATAAAAAGTTGTACACGTCGAAATGTTATAAGTTATTAGTTACTAACTTGTCAAAACGCTAATAAAGTTCTGTGATAATAATTCTTGTATTGAGTTGTTTCATTTCTAGTCATCTTCTCCATTATCCATCATCATACTGTCTTTGAATTTTACAGTCGATTCACGGTTAGAAGAACGACTAGTCCTCTTTTTGTTACTGCGTTTTTTATCTTTAGCACCAGAAGTATCCATATCCACGGAATAATTGCTCTTCCCCACATTTTCTTCAACACCGACGGTCGTTTGTTCATTTTCACTAATTTCGTTAGGAATTGGTGATGGTGTTAAAGACCTTTCATCGTCTTCTTTTCCAACCACACCAACTGTACCAACACTATAACTTTCATCGCCGTTCTCGTCTTGTATAATTACAAAACTTTCCATACTAGTAGGTCCACTTTCGGGAGGCTCTCTTGACAAAGATAGCCTTTCTCTTTCTTCAGCGTCTTGGCGTTCCTTTTCAAGCTTTCGCATCCCCATTTCGCGTTTAGCTTCCATATAGTCGTTCAGTGCATATTGGTATTCGTTATTGTGATCATCTATCACTTTTTCTATGACGTTTGAGAAGTCATCGATTAAGGTGGATATTTTGTTATCGGTACGGCGTAAAATCTCGTCGAAATTATTATAGAGGCTATTCATTTGATTATCCATGTTCTTCAACTTGGCATCATGATCCATTGAAAATGATAATTGTTCGGAACTAGCATTGCTTACCAGTTCATGTTTACCGTTCGAATCCAAATTTCTACGTTTAGTATTAAATTGAACGGTTTTTCTGGCAAAGTAAGACACATCAGAAACCTCTTCTAGTATGATCTTTTTCAATTCTTGTAAAATGTTTAAAACTTCCATTTTATTATTCGTTATAATGATCTCGTGTTTATCAATAAGATGTTCTTCTATTGTGGTAACTTCTTCTTGTAGTTTATTTTGAATTCTGTCTAG
>JAUCNG010000014.1:0-25662 GCA_032353305.1 Cephalothrix spiralis
GCCGGAGGCAAACTTTTTGAAAATTGGCGCTCTCAGAACGTCTTAGAATGGTATCTTATTGAAGATAGGAGTAAAAAAAGTGTATTTAATATATTATCAAAATATGAGGCCCAGGGATAACTTTAGCATGCGATTGTGTGCAAGGTAACCAAAGTGGGAAGCATTGGGGGTCCAGGGGTTTACCCTCGGCCGCCGGAGGCAAACTTTTTGAAAATTGGCGCTCTCAGAACGTCTTAGAATGGTATCATATTAAAGATAGGAATCCATTTTTTTTTTATATTGACGCCCTCAAAGCGTCTTAGAATGGTATTTTAGTGAAGATAGCGATTATAATTAATTTGTTTTTTAAGAAAGCTTCTATAACCATTGTGAGGAAGGTACGCCTTTATGGGTCCTGGTTGGGGGTGACGCTCCAATGAGCTGAGTGATTTTAGGGGTACTGGGAACCAACGAGAATTGAAAAATAACGGTTATTTTTTGCCTGCCTTCTATCACGAAATAATGCAGTGTTATCTAGCCGAGCAGAGGGAGGCGAATTTTTTTTGAAAATGAAGGGTCATAAGTCCGATTCTAAGGCACTTTGCGGAATTTCCATTGAGGCACTCAACACAGTTTAGATTGAAAGGAGATTCATGTGATGATGATATGACTTAAATGGAACAAAAACATTCGGCAAAATAAAATGAGAATGAATGCTATGCGAGCGCCGTAGGCGCGAGCGAAACTTTTGAAGATATACGATCTGTTAGACCTTCTAAAAGCATTTGTCAATTATGAATGGAAAAGTCGACGGTCGAAAGTTAGAAAGCGCTTCGGTCAAAAAGTGAAAAAGGTCGATTTTAATATTTGCCCAGTCAAAAGTCAAATTTTGCACACTTGATGACTAGAGGCAGTCGAAAGTCAGAATGGGACAAGTCAAAAGTCATCAAAAAGTCAACTCAACCGGCCCAAAATCAGGGGCGGTCGAAAGGTCGATTTTACACATTGCAGACCCTCATTTGCAAATGAATTAAGTTTTGATATTCATCATCTTGGAAAAGATCATAAAGGCTATCATTTTTTAGCCGTTTACCTAATACATCAATTAGCTCTTACCTGCTAGTCCAAGCAGTGCTTGCGTTGAGCCAGTCGCTGTCATGCCAACCATTGAAGCAGATGTATCAAGTAATAGAGATACCCTATAGTCCTTTCTCGGGTATCCTATTCTGTTTTCATAAATCTTCTTATAATTGCCGTCTGTACATATGAAGCGAATGAATCCCCTCAAAGAAAACGTTGGGCCATGGTAATCTGGCATGTTTCGTGTTGGACGATTATCAGGTAAAACAAATATGTCCAACACTGAATCAAGGTCACTGATAAAACGGGACGATCTTTCTTCCTCACTGCGTATGTATTTTGCACATTCGGATACAGATTCGTTATTTACTTGAAATTCGTATAGACTACTTTTAGCTAAACTGTAGCTGTCTTGAATGCTTATGTTGAAATGTTTGATCAATTCATCGTCATATGATTCTGTATCTTGTTCATTGTTGATGTCGCTAACGTACAATGACTTCCCCCATTGGATGTCTGCAAGTTGTACTCGTCTTTCGCGGTCTCTTTCATGATAATGGGTGATAGGTACTTCAGCTGGAACACATTTTGAAAAGGTGTAATGCCTGGTTGAACTTGCTTTTCTCTTTCCTTCTTCTTCAGACAAAATAATGCAGATGTTTTTATGGATCATGAAGGCTATTGATTTAATTTGTGTACTAAGATCTTCAACGGGGTCAATTTCCAACCATGCCCCGGGTGATATCTCATCAAGGGTCTGCTTGGCCTTTGTAACGCTCATGTTATAGAAAACTAAATCCTTAACTTTATTTGGATGGGTAGTCAAAACCAATAATCTTGCTTGGGACTTGCTTAACCATTGCTCATAAAGTCCTTTGTTACCTTGACTCCAAATCCCATCTGTTAAGAGGACAATAAACCGATGTTCATTTTCCTTTCTATTCTTACTGTACAGTGGTTCACTTTCGGCAATATATCGAATGCCATCGGCTGCTAATGTCTTCTCTGAAGCATCAAATGACTCTATTATATATTGACCTCTTTTATAGTCCATTTCATCCGTGAAGGTTTTCAGAGTCGTTTGACTCTCTTCTCCACCAAACCTCACTACAGCAGTTTGATGTTCAAGATGCTTCATGACCTCGAGGAATACTATGAGAATATTCATTGCAAGTGTCATTTTGTCTCCATTCATGCTCCCTGAATTGTCAACTAGAAATACAAATTTGAAGATCTGCACATCACTAAGCTCAGCTTTTGCCTTGCCATCTGCATCTTTTGTATTCTGTAACATGTTCATTGCAACAGACTGTAGATATCTAGTTATTCGAGCCAAAAGTTGATATTTTAGCTTATCTTCCTCGACCTCTGGCAAAGCTTCTGGGTCTTGGTATTTTGCCACCGTATTAACAGTATCCGTATTTTGCATTCTTTTCAACATATTTACACTGGTTGATCTCATCAACCTCTTTTGCTCTGCTGTTAACCTTACACGCATCTTTGCTGCTTTGTTATCTGGCGCAATATGAGGGTCAAATTTAAAGGTTTTTAAATTTCCCTTATCATAATGTGCACCTCTTTCATAGTCTGAACTTATGGCTAAATTTCCAATTTTTATATCAATTATTTTTGGTAGTATATCTCGTGCTGTACCTAGTTTAACATCTGCATCAGAAGAGGTTGTTATAACGTCTTTCCACCTTGCTGATATACCAAGATTATCTGGAATATATCGTTTTCGGTCATCTTCCTCATCTTGAATTGCTATCACCTGGCTCAAATCAACATTTTGAAACCTTGCTTTCCAGGAGAATTCTCTCTCACTTTTGCCTTTCAATTGAGACTGCCATACGTCTGTTGTGCGACAGAATTGTACATTGTAATCCGAAGCTACCTCTCTTGATTTGATAAGAATATTTTCGTCTGCTAACCTTTTCTGTACTATTTTCCCCTCTTCTCCGAGACAGTCAATCAAATCACCCAAAATAACCTGGATGCGTTCCTTCAAATCTTTGAACAAATCTGAAAAATGGCCTTTTATTACTTGTTTATGCCATTCATTGTTGGCAAAATCAACTGATCGATAGATGACGGCATTATGGGAAAACACATCATTAAAAAATCCCTTTAGTACATCCAATTTTACATCTACAGCCATTTGGTGTAGCATATTGTTCTGAACACTTTCAAGAGTTTTAACAGCTTTATCGGACAAATGTACCAATGGAATCGCAATACTAAGGGTTAGTTTATTCTGATCATTGTCTACTTCTTTTAAATATTGATAGATTCCTTCAACAACCATGGCGACGTCAGCTAAATCTGATCTTGACTTCTCTTCGTATCGCATTGAAACTTTTGATAAACTTTTCGGTTCACATGACACCATCTCTTCATTTGCTACATCATTCAAATGCTGGTCAAAGGTTATTTCTGATTCTGAAATGGGGCTTGTAGGTCTCTGTTCTGCTAAGAATTCCCTTACTTCCTTTAATACATCATTAAATAATGATTCGTCCATTGATCGTTTGTAAGGTTCTGAGTTATCATGACTATCTTCAATAATTTTCCTTATTGGCTTCATGTTCTTCCGGTTTGGCAGACATGCATCCCCATGCACACAAGCCAAAGTAATACCAATCATCCCAATCGTTGAAAGCATCATGTTGCTTGATGAAAATGCAGTCACTGATGAATTAAGTGATAATTCCAATGACGAAATAAGATGTGGGGACATTCCAATATCATTACTAACCATGATTATGTCTAGCACTGCAGAGGAAATCGATACTGCCTCGTTATCTTCTATTTTCCCTTCAGCCTGAGCGGCTTTGAGAGTTCTGCAAAGCTTTTGTAAGGCAATAATTGTCTTTCCAGATTTCACTATTTGTTCTGCAGTCAGCGGGCATATTCCTTGGTCATTGAGGACTCCAGATAAAAAGGCAAGAGCATCGCATTCATATCGTATATGCTTTCTTTCCTTTTCTTTGACCCGACACAGTTGTGTACAACGAAGAAGAGTAGTTGAATCAGCAGAGACTTGTTGAACTAATTCTAATAAGGACTTTGAACACATGAAAACCTTTGAACCAATAATTTCCTGCTCATCAATAACGTTTCTTCCAAACTCACTCAGAATTTCAACTATCTTTATTGTGTTCACTGTTTCCCTATTTTCGATACTCAAAGCACATGCACCTTTTAGAGTACCAATGACAAATGGTAGTTTCTTCGTTATCTGTTGGTGACTTCGCAAAACAGTATGCAAATGCATCCACACATTGGAAACAATCTCATAGATGGTCCCGTTTTCAGAAAAGCTGACTTGTTCATCAGCTAAAGGTATTTTCAGCTTTCTTATTATCTTAGAGATAACAGAGCAAACATTTATCACTTCCAACATTTCAACAGACATAATTGTTACACTTGTGATTTTCTTCACGGTTTCAAATAGGCTCACTGTATCTATTGATTTCTTAGTATAACAGACCCAAGCGAAATTCAGAACTTCATCAGTTATTTCATTCTCAATCACCTCATTGTTACTTAATCCCCACATGCCATTTGCAATCGAGGTAACATCTGCCATTCTGATTGTTCCTGTATCAAACACGTTTTGGCAACATTTTGCCACCTGCATTACAGATCCGCTTACCATGTTCATAACTTCATTCGTTGTATCGAGATACGGCACTAAATCTTTTAATGTGTTAAACACATTTGCCGCATTGACCCTTCCTTCTTTCATCGTTTGGAGTGCAAAGTCTAATAAATGTTTTACAACTGGTAAATGGTCTGATAACCTAATTTCGAATCCACATATGTGAAACAACTTTGTAATGTCATGATCAGAGAATGTTTTTTTGGTAAAGCAGTTTTCCAGATCTCTAAAAACTGACATTATGTATTCGGTATCATCAGTTTCAAAAAGAAACATCGCTGAGTACTTTTTGAATTCATTGCATATGATCTCCACAAACGAATATGGGTTTCTGGTAATCTTTTCCCTGCAACTTCTTAAATCATGTTCAACGCAGTGTGTTACTGATTTTGTGGTATGCTTCCCAAACTGTGCACAGAGGAAATTTATATGTGTCAGAGATTGATCATCTGATGTGATTGGCTCAGGGTCAAAGATGTAATGTAACATTAGTTTAATAAACGATACTACATTACTTGGACTCATATTTTCTACGGTATGAGAAAGTAAAATACGATACAGAGATAAAAGAGCTTCCTGTTTGTTGGTCTTATCAAATATTGGAAAAGATTGAGCAGTGAGAAGTACTTGGAGAACTTTAATTTCCAATTTGCTACTATCACAATCTTTTTCAATGCTGGTTAGCAATTCAAAAATAATGTTACATGTTATGTTACCCGATTGAAGAATACATTTTGCAAATGTTCGAATTATTCTTGCAAGGAATTCTACCTGACTAAATTCACTTGGGATTCCAATTTCCTTAAACGTTTCCCTCAGGTTTAAAAAGATTTCTTCAATATCTAATTTCCCTGTTAACTGTATGGTTTGCAAGTGGTTTATGAGTAAACTAATGACTGATGAATATTTTTCTATGTCATTTTTCTTCGTGTCCAATTTGCAATTACTTAAATCGGAAGAAGATGTGCAAACTGACAAGCTATCAAACTTTAGTGATTTACTCGCACTAGTTCCAATTTCATGCAGGATTTCTATCATTTTTCTGGTCCTCTTTACTGTTTCTACATTCAGGTGAAAGTTTTCAGAGGATTTTTCATAAATCTCAACGGCACTTGAATATTTTGCAGTGTTTTCAATTACCCCAACTAACAGTTTAAGCACCGAAGGGTTAAGAGTAGACATTTCTGAGCTACATGCCAAAGTTATTGCGTTAATTGTGAATTGATACATATCTAACATCGTGGAATATCTTTGTAGCAAAAGGTCATCTGCAACACTAAATAGATTTTTCATACAGTCACCAGATTTGAATGTGGAAGCTTCGTCTCCAAATAAATATATTAGTCTTTCAGCTATTGCATATGTAATCGAAAGGATATTGTCTTTCTTTTCACAAGAAACAAGCTGCTCTCCGAACTCTTTGATGATTGCTAGCAGATCAGTACTATTTTGTGAAATAATGTCTGAGCCTGAGAAATTTGTACTTAAAATATCAAACTTGCTAATTGAAGTGACATTGACATTAGCGTCAATGTTTCTTGAAAACATAGTCACTGCATCTGTACTACTTTTTTTTATATCAGAAAAGTAGTCAATTATAGCACTGGCGAAGTTTGAGTCAACTAGTTCTAGCCTCTCATTTAATTCCAATGCCAATGTCTTGTTTTCTAAGTCATGATTGGATTGAGGATTAAGTAACCATGCGAGTGCCATGCCAATATCGGTAAATATCTGTCCTTGAAAAATATTGGACTTCAGTAATTCTGCAAAAAGTGTAGCGGCTTTCATTTCCGACTTTGATGCAATCCCCTGTAAGCAAGCTGAATATATATCATCTAACTTACTGATTGTATCATCAGTTTCATTGTGATTACGTAACATATACTTAATCACTTGAATAGCCGACTGTATCATAACTGCAGGATCCAATCCTGCTAACATATACTGGTTAAACAGTAGAGATGTAATCAAGTCTGCATTATTCCAGTGCTTAGAAAGTTCATTCGTTGATGAAATGCCTACATCACTTCTTTTGTTAAGTCTCAATAACTTTGTAATATCAGCACCATCAACAACATTTTCAAGACACTCGATCAGCTTTGTCTCCACATGCATCAAATCCACTTCTGGTGAATTAAGTATTTTGATTATGCTTTCAGTTTCTTCATATTGATCTAGGTTGGTCATAACATTCAAAAAAGGTATAACTGCAGGTACTAAATCTTTAGCATCTGGTTTTGAGAGGATTTCAATCAGTGCATTGATATGGGGTCGTTTCAGCTTCATTGGAGTGCTTTTAATTTTAGTAGAAAACATATCATTCTCCAATGTTTTTACTAGTGTAGATCTATACATGCCAACCAGTGGAATAATAAGCGCTGGACAACCATTTGTCTTGAGACTTATGAAAACTAAGAATAGACCATCGCACGTGCACGCTTCCTTGTTCAATACTAATTTCCCTGTAATCTCTTCATACTCCTTTTCTCTTATACTGAATCCTAATCCGCAAGACAAATCAATTCGTTTTACACATGGATGATAATATACAGACACTTCCACCGGTGCAAAACTGTATCCTACATTTGTCACAGAAAAAGCGATTTTTTTTTCTGTTTCATACGCAGAAACAATACCAGCATCAATTATTTCAGGAGTACTTAGTAAAACGGGTGCCTTCATAATCCAATTTACCTCTTCCTTTAGTAATGGCACCCTGCAATTACCCATTATCGCAACTTGTGTGGAGAATTTCCTTGTCATTTGTGGAAAAATTTGAAAAACGATAGGCTCGATGTCATCTGGTTCAATCTTCAAAGGCAGACTTGAAACAGCTTTAGCAAATTTGCAATTAATATTGACCTTCGTTATGATAGCTGGTACTTTACCTCGATTCCAAACTTGAATGTTTCTTTTGACGATATTCATGTTATCATCTGGTGTGAAATACCAAGTTTTTTTGCCTATGTCAGTATGTATTCTTATTACAGGCCACATAGCTGTGTATTTAACATTAAGCCTGAATGACATTAGCTCAGAAGAGTCTGGAGTTCTTATACAGACTTCAAATGTGTTTTCGCGTTTGCCCTCCTTGTCAGGATTTGCTTCTATAACTAAATTAGTTGATTGGTTTGGAACGACATCTTTATCCTTTGCAAACACAGATATATCTTTTTTGGTGTCATATAATTGTTTGACTTCAATGGACAAAGGCAATAAACACTCATTTTTTATCGCTATTTCCTGATTCGTCTTAAGATTCTGTGGTAGGATATACCCAAAATTCTTTGATATCATGGATGGATTGCGATCATGTCCATCCCATACAGTACATTTTGGCTTACATCCAGTGTAAAATATTTTTAATGAGTGGAATGATTCTTCTGCATAATAGATTAAAACATCAAATTCAATATCACCAAGATTATGTTTAGTGACAAATGTTAGTGTCATGGTTTCAGTTTGATTGGGTCTGAGCAGGATACTTTCTTTATTGTTTTCTATTTGAAAACTTTCGTATTCAGAATTTAACTTTAGTCTTAAGGGTTTAGAAATTGGATTTCGTAGCTTAAGTTTCCTTTTGATTCTGGTGTCAGTGCACTGCAGTTGAAAGTCTAGTTTTGTGTTTGCGGAACCATGTTCTGATGAGAATTCAGGTAAAATATTAGCTGGAAAAAATTCCTCAATTCTATAGAAAAGTTTTATGTTAAGAATGGTTTCATAAGAGCTGTTACTGATTAACACGGACAATGTCTCGACAAATGAACCATTCATTTTTTGTTTTATAATCGGGTGTAAACTGATATCAATGCTTTCACCTTGAAGCAATCTTCCTTCTTCGTATGGGATTATTGAAAGTACTCTTTCATTTTCTTTTTCATTCTTATACTGTATTTTAAATTCGCAATCACAACTGACAGCATTTAGAATTATTTGACCGTATATTGTATCCTCAACTGGCCATGGATGAATTATTACTCCTAAGTCAATTTCAAGTGCATTTGCACTGCATTCAATGGAGCCATTTTCATCCATTAGAATTTCAACTTGAGCTGCCCTTGGTTTTATAGGCTGCAGATCCTTCAAAGAAATGTTGCTCATCAAGTCTGGTTCAAGTTTTCGAAGAACATTTTTAGTTGTTCGTGAGGATTCATTTTCTTTTATTTTACACCATATTACATGCATTTTAGGTTGTAGGTTGTGGTGTGATGCATTTTTAACCCTTTCAATTATTTCAAGGCAACTTACTGAATGAATAGAAGTGAATGTAAGCGTTTGGAGGGCTGAACACAAACTGTACATACAGGTTGACAGTTCTATGTAAAGATGAGACAAACCTTTCAAATTCTTCTTCAGTAAACGAATAAGCGAATCTGCAGCAAAAGCCTGGTCTTTGATATATACGGTGTCAACAGACTTCAATTTACGAATAGACCAGGGCCATTGTATGGAATATTTTGATTCCTCGATTTGGTCCTCTTTTTTGGAAACTTTAGACTTTGTCTTAAAAAACTTAGATCCTTCCTTTTCGAGTTTCTTCTCTAGCTCTGTCATTTGCAGTATATCATTACTGATCGATGAACATAATTTTAGTAATTCATCAATAACCAACAAAAATTCCTCAAAACTTTCACTGTTTTTCATGGAAGTAAATTCAATATTTTGAAATTGATTTAAAAGATCTACGATAGAAGACTTCTTGATTAGATTATCACCACACAAATCCTCTTTCAAAGTTGTAACATCATTTACAATCAACTTATGAAATATTGACTTCTCAAATATTTTTCTGTCGTTCAGTGTTGTTATGGGAACAGATAATTTCGGGACTTCGTTTTTGGTTGGTTCTTTTGGAGTTTTTGTCCGCAATATGGTTTCTATATTCTGAATATCGGCAAAGCCAGTTTCACAGCTTTTCAGTGCTTGGTACGGTCGAAAACGTTTTAAATCAGTTTCATCGTATCTATCTTTAATTGAATCCCAGTGTCTCTTAAGTTCATCTTCATTTCTTACAGATCCGACTACATGAGAATATTCAAAAAATATTGAACTGTCTCCAAACAATACATGTTTATTTTCTTTTGATGTTGAAGGAAACTGAGCCACATCAAGGTAAAAAATAATCACCTCCTCTTGCCACTTCTGATCAAGATTAGTATGAAATATCTCGAATTTGATTGTGGATGCTGTCGAATCCAATGGTATGTTCACATTATCCTTAAAAGATAAATCAAAAAATGACAAGAACTTCACAATGAACAATTTCGGCCTCAATATGGGATCGATTTGATAGAGATCCTGTGTTTGACTAACAAGTGTTTGACTCCAGTCACCAAAGGAAATATGTATTTTTGTTCTAGCTTTATATTGACCCAAATAAGATGATTTTTCATATATCTTATTCATTGTTGGCCTATAGGAATGTCCAAATGTAATATTATCGACCCTAATCGATAACAACTTTGACTTCAGGTTAAAGAGCTGAGGCAGGAGTGAACTAGTTCGCACTCCTAATTCTTCGCATCGAGATTTTGTACGAATGTAATTAACACTATGTCCATCTGCACGGCCTTTTATATATGTATTTTCTATAGGCATCAAACTGTACACAGCCACTAGTTTATCATAAATAGTTGTTAAAATATCACTAGCCTCTTGTTTCTTCCTTTTACGGTTCTCCAATTCCTTATGATAATCATCATTTTTTCTTTTATTTTCTTCAGTTATAAGTTTTTCTGCTGCTGCTCGTTTCTCATTGTTTTGTTGATTTACTTCATTTAAATAGGACTCTCTTTGTGACAACAATAGATCAGTGGCTTTTATCCATTCGAGTTGGTGAGTCTTGAGACTAGTAAATCTTCCCTCTTTCTGTGCATATTCAAAACATTTGCGCAAGTTTGTTATAGCCCGCTGCAGATCTCCAAAATATATTCCACTGTTAAACATTAGTGATCCCCTTTCTATCTCCAGGACTGCCATAATGTTTTGAACACTAGTTAAGTCAATATCAGTTACATCACTATTGAAGAATTCTTGTGCTGTATTTAAAAGCTGAAGCATAAAGAGAATTGTATGCTCAAATCTTGCAGGCAGATCAGGAAATAAGTTCTCCTGTTTAAAGCACGTAAGTGATTTTTCAAGCAAATCTTTTGCAGCAAAATACACATAGTCAATTAAAATGAAGTGTTCGTCAAACTTTTTCTTGCTTAAGAGTTCTCTCTCATTCAAGTATCTAAAAGGTGAATTTACTGGACTATCATGCATATGAGACATAACATCAACAAATTTTGATTTGAGCAGTATCTGCACATTACTTTCCGACACTGCCTTAGCACTTTCTTCAACTTCAATTAAACGTTTTTTCAAACCATCATAATTTACCATCAATGAAGAACACAGTCGTTTCCAATCGAGAAGGAGCTTGCAACAGCCTTCTTGACTCTCAGACAGTAGATATTCTACCAAATTTCGAAGAAACGATCCCAGTGAGGTAGAGGATTTTGTTGAATTGTTTGCTTCACAACTACTTAAATTCAAAACGAATTTTAAATAATGACAGATATTTCGAAGTTGTTCAATAACATCAGATGTTACGTAAAACTTGTCAAAAGTTATCATGGCTTTTAGGATTGCCATGACATTTTCTTCAACATGACAGAGTCTTACAGATAATCGAACTAGTTCAGCTGAATTTTGTATTGCGATATGATCAATATCATTGCTTATAAATCCGGACTTCGTATCAGCCTCTGAAAAAGTAGAATTTACCTTTTGAATCTGATCTACAAGCGAATGAATTGACAACGATTGGAACCCCAGAAAGCTCGATTCATCGTTATTTGCGCCAAGACAAACTAACCCTCGTAGCTGACACCGAAGAGACGTTTTTAATAACTTCATTGAGGCATCGCTTAGTGATAATGTTGTAATCTGTGTTGTATCATACACGAGTCTCAAGTGCTCTTTGTTTAAACTGAGCCTTCTTCTCTCATTGGCCAAACAGTGCAACAAAAAACGGCCCAAAAAACATTTTCCGTGTGAAATTTCTAAGTAATAGGTTTCATTTCCGTTTGAAGCTTTACATTCTAACATAGTCAATTCAGATAAATACATGAACATATCGTCGATATCTTTTTGATTTATTTGGGAGGTTGATCCAAGTTCATGTGAGTCAAAATATGTTTTATCAATAATGACTTTTATTCCTCTTTGAATCTCGATCAACTGTGTCAGGCGATCACGTTCTCCAGAATTGAATACTTCAGCAGTCATTAACATAGCCTCTAATGATCTTATAATGCTGTAAAGTATACATTCTCCAGCAGATGTTGCATTTCTGATTACTTTAAATAGTTTGGAATTTTCACCAAGGACTGTGATAACTTCAATAAGAATGTTTTCTGTCATCATCATAATCTTTTGGCGTAACAGCTGGATATTATTCGAAATAACTTCCATCACATTTTCTGATCCCTTTACTTCATACATGTACCTGCTTTTGATTTTGTCGTAAAATGATTTGTCAGAAAGGTCGTTTTGTACCTTAAATGATTGCTTTTCAAACGCATTTGAATCTTCTGTTTTTCCTATCTTCAGAATGTGTCCAATTTCAAACAAAACAGTGTTATATTGGCATGATAGATCATCAGAAAATTGTTCTAATTTTGACATCAATTCAGACCATTTGGATTGCACTAAACGAATGAACGAATCTTCTTCTCTTTGAATAGTGCATTCAGCATCCTCAAGATCAATTCGCAATTCATCTATCTTTCGTTCAAGATTATTTTTTTGTTGTCTCCAAGATGATTCGAGGTCATTTCGCAGTTGAGTGATTCTGTATGATTGATTAGAGGATGCTGTCCCTAAACGTGCACCTGGATTAGATAAAGCTTGTTTCTCTTTCTCAAACGATTGTTCTTTTTTATTCATTTCTTCTTTTTTTTCATTTATATTCTTTTCAATCATTTTTTTGTGGTCGGTTCTTCTATTTAGTGTACTCTTGTAATCATTATAAATTACTCCACGAACAAAATTTCTGATTTTCTCTATATTTGTTTCCTTCATTCGTTCGAATTCTTCACATGAGTTTTCGAAGAAATTTGCACAGAATACCAAAAAGTTGATGTTGTCATATAGTGTATGCGCTGACGGTATTGTCTCAACACTTTCTCTTGTAACCTCAATAATTCGAATCACTATATCCTGAAAATATTTCGCCTGGCTTTTGATAAATGTACTGTCGAAAACTAAATCCGATTTATCAGAATCATTATAGGCAAAAGCAGCTACAAAGTCGTCTTTTATTTGACTTTCAGTAAAATGGAGTCCTGATGCTTGGTTTTTGAGAAAAACCAGCGATCTATCGGTAATAACACTTTCTTCAACGACGAAGCTTTGAATGAAATCAGCCAAATTGAAGGATTCTTGTCTCAATACTTGGACCTTATCCTGACGATTCGAAGTATGTCGTTTTATCACATATTCAGCCTTCTTAATTGTATCAATTCTGTCATAGAGTGTTGCTAATGTTAAGGGAAACACTTTTCCTCCTAATTTTAGGAAGCTGCATACCTTTAGAAGAGACACATCACCCAGTCTAGCAAGACACTCTAAATTTTCTCTCCGTTTTTTTCTTAGTCTTCTTGTGATGTTTTCTATAATTACTATCGCATCTGGTTTAGAGTTTTCAATTTGACTTAATTTGCTTAATTCCAAAAGTGAAAGGGGGTCACTAATCCCACTACACTGTTTTACAATATACGCTGATTTGTCATTAGTTAATTCATTTTCTGAGGACATATTATCGAGTTCTCTCAACAACAAAAGGTGTGCATTTTTATCCTCTAGAAGGTCGAGGAGGCAACCAATGAATGTGTCCATGTCATCCGTAATTATCGAATTTTCACGATGTTTTTCCAGTAAAGAATATAGTTCATTTAAGTCCTGTTTGTTTCTGGAGTCAATATCTTTACTGAGAGGTTTTTGTGTTTGTATTTCATCACGATCAACAGCAAGTGGTTGTCTGTACTTTTCTATACCAACTAATGTTTTACAGTTAAAATCTTTTTTGCTCTCTTCTGAGGATTTCTTCTCGCATTTTATTTCCTCAGATAAAGTATTCAGAATCTTCTTTAAAGAGACCAAGTCACTCTCAGTCATTTTTATAATGTTATTTCGTAATTCCTTTACTTTGCTGAGCTGACCTACAATAGACGAAAAGGTATAGTCAAATCCAAGTAGCTTTGATTCTAGTGCCAACTTTTGGAGTGATTCCTCGATACCAGTGAGATGACTTTCAAATCTATTTGTTTGTCCTCCGTTGGATTGATCTGAATGTAATGTTGCCGAATCAATGAAATACTTTTGTAAGTCACCTGTATATAAGGTGAATAGATTCTTAATAGATTCCTCGTCAGCTGTATGACCTGAACTTTGAATGATCAAACAACATATTTGTTGGCTTTGAATATTAAGGCTTTCGATTAAATTTAGGCATGGACATTTGATATCACTGCCATCCTCATTGATCTGTCCAACAAGTATTCTAAATGTTTTCAATAATATTTCTGATAGCATAACTGCACTTTGATACATTTTGCCACTGTGTTCTGATACGAAATGAACAAGACCCCTGTTGATATGCTTATAACACTGTTCAATTAGTGACGATAGGGTATAAAATCTTGAAAAAGTATCCGACCTTATGTCACTTTGTAGAATATCATATGCCTTCATCCACTGTAGATTCGATTCATGGGCATCAAGAATTGACAACAATCTAGCTTTTCCAGCCCGGCCATGTCCTAGCAATGTGTCCTTGGTACTTTGAGACTGCTCTGTAATCCGATTCATTTTACGAGTTATTTCTGGTATTATATCATATTCAATGTTCTTGAGAGCTTCTGACAAATTTTCCACGTGAGTATTGTCTGTTTGCATTGAGATGCCCTGGATCTCGTTAAAAATATCAATACTGTACTGGAGACAGCTTGAGATCATGTCAGTTTGATTAAACTGTTTTTTATTTCTTTGGATATATTTCTGTAGTACATTCTGAGTTCGGAGCTTAATATCGTCAATATCTTTTCCAGTTATTGTCAAACTTGAGGCATTGAGCGTATCTACTGAACTCACGATTTTATCAATTATTAGAGCAATAACAAATAAGCTTGTCAAAGAATCCTCTGTTCTGGGTCGTATTACTTCAATTGTTTTGAAGGTAAAAGTTATGTGATGTTTCATGAAGGTATTCTCTATGCTCTCCGTAATTTCTTCCATTCCCTGGTTTTCTGCTACTTTGAAAACATATCCCTGACACATACTATAATGGTAATCTTGTTTATCTAGGAGAATCATGCCACTACCATCCATTAAAAGCAATATGTTATAGTTGCTATGTGAATCTACAATAAGTGTTTCCATTAGCTCAACTTCAGGATGTGTTGGTTCAATCGCATTAATCCTCGTATCAAACCCAACTCTTATTCCATGTGGAAGAACTTCAACGAACAAGGAAAGAACATCAAGAAGATTATGGACCTGTTCAATGTTTTGAAAGTACGAGTTGATAATATTCTGCATGTTTTGCTCGTCGTATCTGGCTTCATTGTGAAGGTTTGTCCATGATATAATGAGTTGATGTCGAAAATATGTGGTAAAGGATTCAGTTATCTTTTCCAAGTCATTAAACTCTTCACTATTTCTCAGTTTTGTGATTGTTGTTTTAAAGGCATTTATTTTGCTGATGAAGGAATCATTTTTTTGTTGAAGTTCAAGAAGTTTCTCAGATGGAGTCATTGAATCGCTGTAACTATCAATCTTAACAGATATTTCTGTTGCTAAGGATGCTGGTCCAGAAGACTGCAAGTGAAAGACATTCTTCAATGTGTGAATAGATTTCAAATCCTGTTTTAGCTCATAACATTTTTCCAACTCTGTTTGCAATTTGCTAAAAATATTCTTTGTAATGATGAGAGCATTATACTCAGCCAACGTTATAAGGGATATGCATCCATCGGATGACGATGATGTCTCAACAAATTGTGATGGGGTTTCGGCTACTTCTGTATATTTACAAATTAAGAATTCCATTCTAGTGAAGACCAAAGTCACATTTTTAGATACGGAATCTGGAAACGAGTTCAGTATGTTTTCCACAGCAATACGACGGTTTTCACCAGAAAAATTGTTTGTTACAGGTAGTCGCCAGGCCTGTTCTAATTTACTTATAGCCACTGTCATAGCTTGTACTTGGTTTTCAAAATTGGAGTCACGTTTTTCTAAATTGTCGACAGCTGTTACAAGGATATCAGTTACCTTGATATGTTCAGATTCTGATAGTAGCTTTAACTGACTACAATAAACATGTACAATTTCTAGTATCCTTATATTTGTGACTAATTTTGCAACTCTGGATGAAGTTGCGCTATTGTAACCTTGCATTTTAATCAAATCTTGGCACGAAGTGCTAAGCTCTACTAAAATATCAACATACTGAGCACATTCGTTCATGAAAATTTGTCTTCCATCTGCATCTAAAATGCTAGCTTGCTTCAAAAAGTTTTTCATCTTCATCTCAAATAATTGGCATTGAGATTCCAAGTTATCTTCTGGTATCTGAGCATTAGTAAAACTGTCTATCTTATCCTTTAATTTGCTGATTAAGTGACTTGCCGCTGTTCCATGATCAGGGGATTCACACCAGATCTGGAAAGAGGTGTCGATTCTTTTTTCATCATCATCAAATGTTGTAGTTAATCTTTCTATACTCTGCAGCATCGCTTCTACATACTCATACGTGTTTACATTTTCCGTTCGTAAGTCTTTTGTTCTACTTATAAAGGACAGTAGGGAGTATACAGTATTTATCACGATGTCCCCCAGTGACAAACACATGTCAGACTCACTTACGTGCGTCATCATGTTATCAATAGTTGATGGAAATTCCTGACTTGAGTATATTTTTTTGTTATCCTCAAGAAGTTCAACATATTTTCTATTAACACTATTCTTGCTAATTTTGGTAAGAAGAGGATCACAATAGCATCTCTCAATCGCAGATGTCAAGGCTTGAACTGGATTTTCATTCATATACATCATTCTGTGTTGGATTATTTTTGAAGCAGTTTTTAGATTTCTGTATGTAAATTTATATCCTGGATGATGATCGATAGTCTTCTGTTTTGACTCCATTTTTATATAGAAATGTAGTTGAGCTAATATCATAGCGATTAATTCGTTCCCTTTTATGAAACGGAGCTCATTTTTAAGGAGACTGAAAGCATGTGTTTCTTTGATATAGTCATTAGTTAACTCCTCTTCTAATTTACTGATATCTAGTGCATCGAGGTGAATACTAATACATCTATTCCTGAAGGCACTACTCAAACTATTTCCTTTATTTCTTTCTGTGTTGAATGTTGCGAAGAGTCTAAAGCCATCATGGATGCCTCCGCCACGTTTTAGTAGTTCACCACTTCCACCCTCAACAAGTAGAATCTGTGGATCAGCCTCAGCTAGAGAGTTTAATCTTTCAATAACATCTCCAGATGTTTGTTCAACATTATCAAGCAGAACCCAATAACCTTTCCGTACAGCTTGTATGAGGGGACCTTCTATAAAGGTGAAATTGACATCACTTGAACAGTTTTGGTTCAGAATATCAATTACCCCATGTGATTTTGTTCTGAGATCATTTAGCGTTGTGGTGCTATGGAGACATTTTATCAAATCTAGGAGTTCATTTGCAGCCTTGAGAAGACTTTCAACACTACAGTTCGCAATATCTTCAAGAATAATTCTGTAATTCCTTTGATAAGCAGAGAGCTTCTCAAAGAGGTCTCCATTTTTTGCAGTCTTTAAGCAATATTGCAAAAGAGCAGCAAGTATAGTCTTTAAAGAATCATGTGCTCTCTTTCTGGCAATCTCTTCGTTTGATACGGTCCAAGACCCCAATAGATCGCTAGTTGTGGTCTCTCTTGTCATCTGAAACACAATTAATCTCTGCTTAGCTAGACGAGCTAATTCTATAACAAGTGCTGTTTTGCCACAACTGTTTCCTCCTTGAAGAAGAATGCTCATACCCGTCCTAGTTGCTGATGCCAATGTTGCCAAATTAGTAACTGTTTCAGACGTATGGTACAATGGAACACTGGACTGCGATTCATATGATCCTTTTTTTAGATAGATCGAACCCAGGCGAACAAATCTTTCCATTTTGTCATCGCAATCCAACATACATGAATCTGCTGCGATGGATGATGCCTGGAAATGCTTATCAACTAAAGATAGCACAAACTCTCTGTCATCGTGCCTTGACAAGCTCCTTCCATATATCAAATCCAAAATCATTTTTGTTGTTTGTATCTCAATGACATCAGTCATACTACTAATTGGAGTATCAACCGTAGATAATCTGAAAAATTCGGCATTGCATTTCATTGCTTCAATGAACTTTATTATATCCCGAAGGTTGAAAGATGTAGCATTTGAACGGTCTCCTATCTTTCTGTTTTTTGCTGCTATTGATACCTCAGTGTGGAAGTCGAGAACTTTTTGTATGATGTCAACAGAAAAATAACCCATTGTATCATTCCCTTGTTTAGCGTATGGCATCATCTTGAATAAGCTGATTTCTCTAATTTCATCTTCAGAAAAATCAAAAAGATTTATGGTTGCGAAGTGGCTTTCTACTGCCTCAGGAAGCTTTTTCCTGTCACCACCTATGTGTTCCGGGTTTTTAGTAGCAAATATTGTCAGCTTTGGTAGTTTTTGTATCTCACCTGTAGACTCAATTGTGATTGATTTATATCCGGCAAAAAGTGGAATAAGTTTATTTAAAATGGTTGGTTGAGCTAAATTTAATTCATCTAAAAGTATCCAAGTGTTCCTGGCATTCTTCAAAGCTTTAAGTAATTTTCCTTCAACAAATTTAAAGCATCTTCTTCCATTTTCCATTTGAGGTATCATTGATCCTATCAGATCATCATAGGTTGTGTTAGCGCTGAAATTTATACGTACACATTCATAGCCCAAGGCAGTCGCTATGCTTTCAATAAGTTTGGTTTTCCCAACTCCAGGTGATCCGTTTAAAAGCAAGTTAAATCCACATTGAACTGCAGCAAAAATTCTACAGATATTTCGAAAGGGACTCTTTGAAATGTGAATTTCTTTGAGAGGATGCACCTTTGTCGTATTTTCAGATAACCTACATTTGAATGGCATTTCAAGTGCCTTAACAAACCTATTTCCAGTTGTATCATCTTCGACAGTTGCCCAATTGATTGGATTCGATACTGTTTTACCATAACATGCGTTTTCAAATTTTTCATAACCTTGTATTTCAAATATATTTTTGATAAATCCGATATCAGCTTTCTTAAAGTGCTCAAACTCATCGACATTAGTACTATATCGAATCTGGTCAATTACCAAAAATAGTAATCCAAAGGCTAATACTTTCTCAAAACGATTTTGGTCTTTCTCTTCCGAAGTAACATCAATCTGCTTTTCGACAAATTGTTTTAGTCTCATTATTTGCCTCGATGAAATCGCTACTTCAGGTGAAAAGTGGTCAATTACAGCAATAAGTTTCTCCTTCAATTTGTTTGATGACAGACTGCCCTCAATTAACAGTAATTGAGACAAGTCAATGAGCTCATTTACATCATAATTGGTAACATCAATTTCTGTCATTCTCGATCTTATTGCTGGACTTAAATTTATTTTCTTTTTGGCATTCTTAGATGTATTGACCGTTGCAAATATTTTCATGTCAGGTGAAACTGAAAGGGAAGTACTCCTGCTTTCATTAATTGAACTGCAAAATGTGATATCTTCATACACAGAAAAGCTTGGTTCTGTTTCTAACAAGCTGTTTAACCTTTCTGTTACCGCTTGTGATGGCATATCTATGTCTTCAAGGATTCCGACCTTGCCTTCCTTAATGACGGTTGTGCAAGGACCATCTTGGAATAGGAACAATACCTCAGATTTATCATCAGAAATAATGTTTGTTATTCTTTGGGCTATCGTAGAGTACCTTGAATATGATGCTCGAAGTGATAAAGAATTTAAGACATTTTCACTTGCCTGGTTGTAGATTATTGCAATAAAACGTTCCATAACATCTTTTAAGTTCATAATTGATTTTATTATTGTCTTATAATCCATATTTTGCGCTACCGCATCTTGGCCATATTCACATGAAAGTATGAGTTCTGTGCAAACTGCTTGCTCATGTTCAAGTTCCATTGAATCGTCATCGGGCTCATAATCGGAATCATTCAATGTGCTTGAATTATCAGACTTAGATTCAGTATCAACAGAACTGAATTCTGAATCAGTATCGGATATTAAGTCTATACTCTCTTCCTCATCGTTTTGTTTTGAATCGATATGGAAATTAAAAGGATTAACATTTTCCTCATCAGAATCATGGTCATCCAAGTCTTCAGCTTTATCAGTTAACTTTCCAGTAAAATCGTTCAATTGACTTCGAAGACTCTCTGCTTTCTGCACGTTGTCTATACCAAGTTCAACATCCCTTACTGCATTTTCAAGATCTACATCAATGTAATGCTTCAAGCTATCTATGCGTAACTTAGCACGGCATTCATCAATTAGCTTCTCAGCAATTACCTTGAATTGCTTAGGTACCAGTATCAAAAGCTTCAAAGCATCTAGGAAGGAATAAGGTCGGAGTTTTCCAATCAAATCTGCAGAATCTGTCTCTTTGTTGCAGAGCATCACCACGGCCTCATTTTCGCGCTTTTTAAGTTTACACCATGTTTCAATTAGATGAGATTTGTAGCATGTTGGTCCAATTAGTAAAATAGGTTCATGGCACTCAGTAGCAATGCAAATATTCCACAAATTTGTAATAAATTTTTGGGGTGAATGTTTTAGCATTGAGTTTAATTTCTCTTTTTCCGTATCATCTGTTTCTGTAAACAAATTGTATCTTTGTTTTGGGAAATTCATATTTATGAGCACTCCATTTTCACTGTCGTACCTAACCTCGAGGTCACACTTGGCTAAATCCCTGCTGATATCTGATGATGGAAATGCCTCTGCTAAGCATTTAGTTAGGCGTGAAATATTCTCCTTTGCTGTGCGTGGTAAAAACATTTGATATCCAATCACTCCTAGGTCGAGCGATGGAAATAACGCTTTTCGTCTAAGCCACTTAATGATCTCTCGCATCGTTACCTTAATTCCGTCACCAAATAATGGTTTCTTGGAAACCTCTGTGTTTATTTTAGAATATGCTGTAGCTAAATATTTTGCACTTTCAGTAGCTTTTTCCTGTTCATCACTATTGATAGCTTTACCACAAAGGATCTTTTTACAAATGACAAATTCTAGTTCCTGCTCATCAAATTCTTCAAAATTAATTTCAGTAAACCTTGAACGTAAAGTTATGGGTAAAGCTTTTCTCCCAGCATAACCTGATCCATTTTGTGTTGCAAAGAATCGGAAATGCTCATTTGCTATAATGGTTTGCTGAGTTGAAGGCACTGTGATGCATCTTTCACCTTCTAATATTGGATATAGCATGTTCAAAATCGCTGGTTCCGCTAAATCAAATTCATCTGCTAGAAAAAACTTGCCGTCCTGCATAGCTCGGACAAGAGGTCCCGGAGCAAATAACCCCGATGGCAGAAGTGAACCGAGATAATCATTAACAGACGTACTCTCAGTGTTATTTACACGTTCTACATCTATAGCTTTAAGTTTAGCCAAATGAAGTATCATACTTGTTTTACCAGTTGCTGCAGGTCCTTCAAGGAGAATGGGATAGTTGCATGCGATTGCATTTGAAACAATACAAGCGTTTCGATATACACGAGGAGTCATTTCTTTATCTATGAAATGATCGGTCTCATCACACTTCCCTGCCCCTTCCTTCAATAGAACGTAAAATTTGTCAACATCGTCTTTAAACTCAGGAAATGTCTTTATGACAGTATCTTGTGCATCCTTACTATGTTTCAGGGGGCCTAATAAATTAAGGCTAATTGATGCACTTAATGATTCTGAGCATGTTATTTGCGATTGGGTACTATATATGGTTCGAAAAGCACCATCAACTGTCCTTGTAAACTGATGTAAAGACAAACAGGATTCATTTTGTCTTTTTAATGCCATAAATGTTTCAACAATGCATTCCTTGTATCGATATAGCTCACTGTTACCAGCATAGGCACGATATATATCAGATAAATTAGCGGCTTCATACTGGGCAGAGTCATCCATGTGAATGACGGTGAATCTGTTGTATAGGGCTGGACTCAATTCTGAATTCGTGGTAACATTAGCTCCTGATAACCTCTCAGACTGGCCTACTCCTTTAGGAGGTGTCATAGTTGCTATGATACGAAAATTTGGATTTGGATTAATTTTTTCGGTACCACATGCTGAATTTTCAGTGACAACCCATGTTGGCGGAGATTCAAGTACTGAATTCAATCGTTCTAAAACAGTACTTTGAGCTTCAGAGAGATTTTCAATAATAAGCCAAGCTCCTTCTTTAACAGCTTTTGTCACTATTCCCTCTTGCCACTCAACACACTTTTCTCGAGGAATCAAACATCCAACAAGTGTCTCGGGTTCTGTCTGAGGTGATATGTGCAAACGCAGTATCTTCTTATGCAAAATTTGTGCTAAGGTGTCTACTATAGTTGACTTTCCACATCCTGTAGGTCCAGTTATTAGTATTGGTCGTTTTTGTTCAAATACTTGAATTATGGAATACCAACATATTTTCATCTGGTCAGATATTGAGACAATCGGATGACATCCAGAAAGAACACTTTCGTTGAGTACAGCTGGGTTAAGTTTATCAAATACTGGCTGTCGGATTGATTCATATGTCTCTGTCATTTTTTGTCGTATTGTACTACTGCGGGATAAACTGCAGTAGATGTCTAGAAACTGTTGCAGCTTATCCTGAGCTGAATTATCGGATTTTGCAACAGATAGAATCGCTTGTTGCACAACATTTCCAACTCTTGGCATTTGGATCTGCTGTATGTATTCTGTCATTAAATGGCTGCATAATATATTATATGTATCATAGCAAAACTTTGTTAGGTAGCTTGTGTCAATGCCAGTAGGAATTTCAGTGATCACCTTTTGCTCATTCAAAATAAGTGTTATGTGACCATCATGACATTCCAAACTTAAACCTGGAACAGTTTCTGCCTGGGAGTTTCCTGCATCAAAATTATTGTGCCCCAACGCAATTTTAATACAAGCTCGAACCATTTCCCTAGCTTTCATATGCCTGAATCGAAAGCAGTATGTCAAATATGCAGCTTCCATAATAGCCACTGCCAGACTTTTGTTGCTGTTAGTCTGATTCTGCATTATGAAATGTATTGTATCACAAAACTTCAAGGCATCACGTAGTGTTATCTCTGCATAGGATGCAGTACGTTCTGGAAAGTCTGCACTGCTTATGAGGCTAACTATCCCGCCATGAATATCCATGATAACTTTTGCTACTATTTTGCATTCCGTTATAACAGTCCTCTCAAGTCTTGTTTGGATAATGTGTTTTTGTTCATTATTTGATGCCCCATGCATTATGACAGGGATGTAACGAGAAAGCATTGCGGCTGATTGAGCTTCTCTCTTCCCTCTATATAAACCTGTGCACGGATTCTGTGTACAAAACAAGCGAAAATCTTTGTGTTTTGTGTATTGCAAGTATCTGTTCTCTTCTAGTTCTTGATCCGTTTCAATATCGCCTTCAGACGACTCTGTTGACACAAACAATACACCAGTGTCAATTGCATTCTCTATACTGCATAGTGTAGCTTCAGGTGCTAAATTCATTTCATCGAAAAGTATCCAAAGACCCTTTCTAAAAGCATACGTAAAGGGACCTTCTTGAAACTTAACGCTTATTTTGTCTCCTTCTTTTGTTGGTATAGCAGTTCCTACAATATTGGACACAGTTGTATTTGTTGACATGTTAAATCTAATCAATGGTTTTTTTAATCGCCGAGCTGTTTCTACAATAATAGCTGTTTTGCCAATTCCTGTAGGTCCTTCAAGTAATAGATTGATTGGGTTTTCAGCAGCTTCTACGATTCTCTTCAAATTCTCTATCATAGTTGGTGTTTCAACTAGAGGCTCAACATCGTAGGGAATGTGTTTATGCAAATCTTCTGGTACTTCTGTCAATTTATAATTGTTTGTGGGCACATATGTATTGATACGTTCCTGTTTGGCTGCCTTTATTTCACTATTAAACATCCGCTCTGTTATGGTGGAAACTGGGAAAGTATTCTTAGATTTTCTTTCCTCGTACCTCTCCATCAGTTTCTTTTTTGCACTCTTTTTGTAATGCTGTTGTTCATTGTTTCGGGTAGAAACATCATGTGACAACTCCAAATTTTGGAATCCCTGGTCTTTGTGCCTTTCTAATACTACTTTAATGACCCGCTTTTGAGTATTTCTATCGATTCCAAGTATATGGCATAAAGCCCTTACACTTGGGTCCCGAATGAAAAAGAAGGCATGGTTCATACCCATAACAAGATCCATGTAATGTCTCTTGAAATATTCATGTATGACCTTGTTTTGATGTAATATATATATTTCACAGAGACGACTGTAAATATTAGCTATGTTTGTGTCTTCGCTACTTTCTTGTACAAAAAGAATGTCAAAAACCTGTTTCAAAATGTGGTGCAACATCTTGTTAGCTAGAAGAGTCTGTGATTTTGTTAAATTACCGCTGCAAATTGCCATCAGAAAGTAAGTTTGAGTGCTGGAAGTCAAAGAAAATCCAAGAAGATGGTACTGAAAAGGAACCTGTAGCCATTTATGTTCTTCAAGCAAAGACATCGCAGGCGATGCTTTATTCTGTGTAAACGTTTCGATTAGAATTTCAGCAAACAGATGAAATAGAGATCGGTCGTGGACTTGTTGTAAACTTCTCACAATGGGTTCCAGGATACAAATGGTAGATTTCATAATGAATGGTTGATACTGATTTTCTTCAAGAATGTTTTCGATGGCTGTTCGTTCATTTCGGAAACGAAGGCTTTGACGAAGAATCATACCAAAGCCACGAATCACTTCACAATGTACCTCATTCTCAAGATCTGTAACCATTTCTTTTAGAATTCCAAATATCAACTTTATAGGTACTTTAGTTACATCAAGCTCATTGATTAAAGTATTTGTAGATAACACATTTATTGGTGGAATTAATAAACCAATACTGTTTATGCAAGACAATGATTTATCAACCATCTGAGCAATCCAGGAAAGGTAAATAGATATACATTCTGTGTCGGGACAATGTTGACCTATGTCGCGAAGTAGTGATAAAAAGGATGGATTTGCTTCATTGATTGAAATTATTGAAATCCTCATGAATTGTGATGTTACAAATTGCAACCATTTTTTATCTACATTGTCACTTATTATTATTAGTAACCTGATGAAGTCCCACATTACTCCTCTTTCCTCATCTGTTGCTATTGTCAGATTACAATCACGAATATGCAAAACGAACATTTCTATATTCGCACAGTCCCAATGTTCCATGTGTTCTTTAAGCCTGCACGTTAGAATTTCACTAAGAGGCCATGATTTGATGTTAATAAGGCAGTTTGGATGGAATATCAATAGATTTCCATCGTCACATTTCAACAGTTCATCATATAAAGATTTTGCACATTCTTTGTTCTTTGCATAAATTAGATCAAGTAAATGACCTATATCTAGGTGGAAATAAATGTATTCTCGCCTGTTATGGTCTTTAACATAACTGATATACATTTCCCACTTTTCACTTTCGGCTTCGTTCAAGAGTCTTGTGTCAAAGGCATGTACCAAAAGTCTAACAAGTGTGTCAATTCCTGAATCCCTGCCTATTTCTTCATCCATCTCCGGGTTACTTAAGTCAACCTCACTCACTA
>JAUCNG010000015.1:0-15548 GCA_032353305.1 Cephalothrix spiralis
GCAATGCCATCAGTCATTGCATTTGAAGGATTTAGCAAAAGTGATTTAGGTAAACTTAACAAATTTTGATTTGAAATTGAATTTTGAAATGAATTTATAAAATTATAAATGTTTTCTATTTTCGAAATCGACATCGCCCAGACTGCAAAGTTTGTTAATGTCATCCGGAATGCTGAAATTGGCACCAAATTTTGTGCCCAAAATGTACCCAGTTTGACGAATACGAAAACGTGTCACATTCACAAATATCTATGTCCGCTCACGTAGACCTACCTACGGTAAAAGTTTAAATAAAAATTAAAAACAAAATAATTCGAAGCTTAGCCTTCAAGGTAAGATGAAGTCATTGGGAAAATAATCTATGTGCCCCAATTTGGAGTTAAATTGCCCCAAATTTTAAAGTGTGCAAATTTTTTTATGCTATACAGCTACAGTTTGGCAGCTGAAGTATAATGTTACCACCGCCAGGCAAAAAAGCAATGCTGCCACACTATCGCTGCGTTGCAATTGAAGCAGACAATCCACCAGCTTACCGCAACATATCGCAAAATTGCTAAATATAGCAATCTTCAAATAATGGTATAGCTAGGATGCTTGCCACTGGATTTGCCAACCTCATGAGGCGCTGTCAAAATTCCATAGCTTTTCTGGGTCTATACGCCATAACCAAAGCTCATTTAGCTGCAAAAGCTTGTCTTCATTATGTAGGCCTCTTAATTCAGCCTATCATAACCAATGTCACTGTAACATCATTCATAACAGATTACATGGAATCTGGTGTTAAAGGTTGCATTCGAAATTCATATCAAAATGATTGACATTTTCCAAAAATGCATTCTATTAAAGTCTTGATGTTTTTCTATAGGTCTAACAACATTTTGCCAAAATAAGTTAGTGTCAATAATCAGTCTAAGAGGTGTCCAAATTCATTAAAATCGCCAGTAAGAATTATTGTAATAAAATAATAATGCTATTTGCTTAGGCTTTCTAAGGCCTATTGATACAAAATACAATAGATGGTTACAGTTATTTATTATATCTTTAAAGGTATGGTTCGTGGAAGCCAGAGTTTATCATATACTGCAAGTAAATTTATAAGTGGAATTCTGTCAGACAAAGTGGATGCTAAAACTCTTTTTACTTTTGGAATAACATTATGTGGAACATGCACCATTTTGCTATCATGTAGGTATACTCTTTCCTTACATATGCATTTACATGTAATACAAAACCTGGTAGCATTGGTCTTGCCATTGGAGCATTACTATTTTAGCACAGGTTTTTTGCCGCTGTGCTGGAACCTTATGTCAAGCTATCACATCACATTACATCATATGATTAATTCTTATGGAAATTTAATTAATTAATACATTGTAAAATAATTGACTGTATGGAAATTTAAAAAATGAATCTTGAATTTTTAAGAACCTTTTTATTTTTCACTTTACATTAATTCTTTTTTATTTTGTCAGTGTCTAGCTCCATTCCAGTTTACTGTTCAGTATGGTTTATATCTGGTATAGTTCTTGGTGTGGGCTGGCCCGCAGCATCAAAAATATTAAGAACTGTGAGTATAGGTTATACCGGTACAGTGGTAGTTGTCTTGATATATGAATGTTTAGTTTTATGTTGATCATTGAAATATTCAGGAATATGAATTTGAGATTGCAGGATGTATGATTTTACGATTAGGTTGGACAGGTTTATGGAACTTTTGGCATAAAACCTTCAGATCACAGTTTTCGCCCCCGCTAAAATCTCGGAAGTGCGGCACTGCGGGCCTAAACCCCATCAACCCTTATATTTTTAGAAAGCTTGTAGAAATTCTAGGTTCAAGAAAGGGTCGGGCTCACTTTTTGGCCTCATGAGCCAAATTGCCGTTATTTTCGAGAGCGAAAAAAAGTTAAGGTTCCAAATAAAGGGTCCCGATATTTTCTGATCCTCATGGTCTAATACAATTATAGTAAGATACAATTTTCGTCCCCTGAGGCCCAAAAGCGGGCCAGACCCTTTCGAAAATATAAACTTTATCCTAGAATTTCCACCAGCTGTCCAAAAATATAAGGGTTAATAGGCCCGCACTCAGATGACTATGTTTTTTTCCATATGGATCCTAAAAAAGTTTATGACGACTTCAGCTTCTTTTCTGCAATAGCCTGAGCCGAGAAAAGCGCATTGTTATATCTTATTTAATTTACATATAAAATTATTTTAATGTCATAAAAATAAATGTACATGTATCTCAATTGATTTATTTTAGTGGTTTCCACCATCCAAACTCGGCACAATGTGGAGTATTCTTTCAACTTCCCAAAATATTGCAGGAATGTGTGGCTCAATCTTTGTATCATATATGTGTGCAAATTATAATTGGCGGCTGAGTTTACAAGCTATAGGTAGGTTGCTATTGAATATATATGTACTTATTTACATGCCCAATTATTGACATAATCTTGTCAAGTGTCTTTAAGCTTTCACTTTATCTATAGTCCATATAAAGCAGTTTCCTTGTATAAATAATCAAAATATTCAAATTAACCCAATATATAGATCTAGTTAAGACAGAGTGGAACAGTAGAGGGTTAGACATTGAGCAAAGATGGCACTTTATGAGGGGTGGGGTGTTGGTATGTTAAGGCCTAGGATAATTACGACGCCGGAAGAAAACATCAGAGGCGTATGGACTGTTTTAAACCAAAAAATACTATCTAAAAGAAATTATTGAATAAATAATTGTTTATTGGAAACAGTATCGGCGACCGATATTGAAGACTCTAGTATCGACGATACCGATACCAGTATCGTTGCAAACACCTGGTACTATATATATAGTGAACTTCTCAAAGTGGCCGAAAATGTCATGGAAATAGAAAAAAAATGTATTTCGTCTGGTTATTGGCCGGGCGCGTTGGAAATGCTATGGAATTTTATATTCGAAAAGCTGTGGCTACCCTGATTTATTTATTAGTTCGAATACAAGCATGTATTTTATTATTGTATTAAATGTCATTCTGATTCGAACACTATTTGGCTCGATATCATGTTTAAAGGTTAATGATTCCTTTAGAACTACTCGTATCACAAATTATACGTTAATATTTATAAGGAAGCTTTTTGAACTATGATATGATTTGTAGCATGACTATTCTTCACAAAATGATTTTTTTTCACGTGAGGATTCATAAGTACATGTAGATAAATAAATGATAAAACATGTGTTGTTTTATCGACATTTTGATAAAAAGCACTTCAAAATATAAACATTTGTACTAAAGTACAGAAAATTGAAAGGGCAAAGGCCTTATAGGAGTTTTTTCATGCCTTGAAACCTTCAACATGATATGTGACCCGAAATGTCAAAATGAGTCGCTTTAACTAAATATTTAAAATTCACTTTTCTTCTTCTTTCAATTCTTACCTTTCTAATGACAGACACCATAACTATTTTCCGAGTCAAACTCAAAGTATTCTCTAAGATACAGCATCTACTTCTGCTGTGTCAGAAAACGCTGTCTGAGAATTATATATCGAAAGAAAATGGCGGACATACATTAAGTTGACCGAGTAAATAATCGATGTCAGTAATGACCAACCATAATTTAAGTGCAAGAAATTGCATGTATAAGAGGTAGGCGGTCCCAGGTGATGGCTATACCTTGCGAAAGCGGACTTAGTAAGTGCTTACAGGGTCACTAAAAACAGGAAGCCAGAGATTGATTGATTGATTGTCCTTAATTGTTAATAAGTTCATAATAGACATTATAAAATTTGAATCTAAAAGTTTTTGTTGACTATTTTGCTTATATCTGGAGATTTAAAAAAGCCGAATGCGACACTCGTTTTGATATCTCGGGTCGAAACAAATCAACTTAATATTAGCTGCAAGGTCTTTTCTACGTTACTTAACTACTGTGATACATGTTTCTCGTCAACTTCACTTTAGATTACTTTGAGACATTTAAATTTATAACGGTATCATTTTCTTATTTCAGGAGCTTTTTCAATTACAATGGCACTAGTTATCTATTTTGTAGTGGAAAGTACGCCAGAAAATGGTTCTGTTGCAGTTTCAAAAAAAGATAATGTTAAAAAGAGTATGTATTGTACCAGCTGATTGTACACAATATTTTGTTTAATTTTTATCACAAGTTTATCATTTAGATTCACTCATGGTAAATACAGCCTCTATTTAATTAAAGATATAATTAATTTCTAATAAACGAAAGGCTAGAATCCGCATTTACGTATTCTTACTCTAATGCACCAGTCAATGAAATGCATCGGGGTGGGGTGCCGGGAAATGTCTTAATAGCGCTAGAAATCTGTGGAGCACCCCAATCCACAAAACTCCTTTAGCACGAAGTCCCTGTGTGGGTTGCGGTACATAGCGCTTCAGATCGCAATTTTTTGTATATAGAATCTAAAAATAACTCATTTTTTTAAAGCAGAATAAAGCTGAAAGTTATTCTTTCTTAAATTTGTTCTCTTTATTACTCATTTATTCCATTTCCAAGCGGAATTTTTCTATGAAAATCTAAATAAATCTAAAAATCCCCGCCCCAATTGGTGATCCACAGCGACAGAGAGCGGTCGAAAAAATGTCCCCGCCTGCGATGCCTAGCGCCACTTAAAGCGATCCTAGCACTAGCGCTAAGCAACACTATTTTGTGCACGTCTTTTTTTACATTTCCCGGCACCCCATTCCCGGTGCATTTCATTGACTGGTGCATAATAAACGAGAGGCTAGAATCCGCATTCACTTTTTTTTTGATCGGCTATAAATATTCCCGGGAAAAGAAGTGCACTTTAGCGCACTACTTGTTTTCCTTTTCTACAAAATTTCAATTTTGATTTATTTTTAGGTTCACCAAAAAATGATGTTGGATTCCTAGATTTATTGTCAAGTCCAATTATCCTTGTTTTATTCTTGTGCACGGCTTGTGGCCGATGTGTTGAAGACAGCATTGGTGCATGGGGTCAGTTATACCTTATTGAAGAATTGAAGTTTTCTACATACATAGGTTTGTGAACTCCCATTATAGCGAAAACCCACTAATGCGAAAATCAAAATCGACACCCCTATACTGTGCGTCCCAATATTATGGAAAACAGCTATATGACGTCATATTGTGACTTAATTATCAATATTTTAATAATTGCAAAAATACGCATTCGAGAGCATGGTTAACTCTCCCGAATAAACAGATCTGGTGCAGATCAGTTCATAACTAAGGGACCTTCGATGATTCTTCCGAATATCCTCTGGTTTTATTTTCCCCTGCCTAAATTTCAAGTCTTGTTAATATTTCCACTGCATTTCAATTAAAAATATTTTGTAAATAGTTTGGTTAATAAGAAATTTAAAAAAATTAAAAAGTCACAATTTTTTAAATTTTTCCGAAAAATGACGTTCATTTATAATGTGATTTACGGCCTACTGGGAAAATGGACCTTAGTGATCACTAGCAGATATTCATTCATTATAAATGCGTCATCTGTCTGTTTGAAAAAACGCCGTATATTATCCAAGAACTCACATGTTCTATACTTTGAATAGGAAACTGGTTTTGGTAAAAGGTTATAAAAACGTTAACTGAAAACAATTTGGTCAAAGCGACTCAATTTGTTATCGATGGTACATAATCACAATAATTATTACCAATATTTCTTCATTTGTTGTTTCATCTATTGTTTATAATTGCCTTTACAGTGAGCATGTTTACAAGTTCATACGAAGTTGGTGGGATACTAGGCTCAATAGCTGCTGGTTACATTGCTGATCGACTTGTCGCACAGGTACATAAATATTTTATTTCATCCATTTCAAACATGAGATCTCACAGTCAGCCATTCTCAAGTTTGTACTACGTACATATATGTACATAGGAGAGGGGGGAGGGGGCTCGATTACTAGGGTATAAAACCTCATTTTACACTTTTTCCCCATGACTCCTTCCTGACATAAATGCACTGCGAGAGAAGTTTGCATTATTTATACATGAAGAATGGGGTAACTAGAACATGAACTAGAAATATGAAAGCTTATGATGATCGCCGAGTACAGGTAGTCTATAATTGAATGGATATATAAATCATCGCCAATGATTACAAGTAGTTCCTTATGATTTATTAGGTACATAATAACAACAACAAGAGATAAAAACCAAAGGAATGGATTCATAATCTTTAATTAGAGCCCCTAACCTGTATGAAGTTTGACTATCGATATAGAAGTTATACATGTATAAATGTTCTACAGAGAGAGAGAACTAATAAAAATTTGTTTACTTTTTGAAATGTGCATGATTTAAAAGTCTAGAATGGCGACCTACGCAAAAACGCCCGTTAGTTTTAATTTTCCAAGTTTTCATTTCCTGTTACGAAAGTTCATTACCTGTAACGAACTGGGAAGGGGGCTTTTAAATTGAATAGAATCTGTTCATACCATTTAGCAGACGGCAACCAATAACACATCTTTTGCGAATCGAGCTTCATATACGCCCCGTAGCGCTAGTATAGACCTGCATCGTATATTAGAACAGGTATAGTTAGCGCTAATGGACTCGGAACAAAAACCAAAATTGGTGTAATTGGTAGCCGTCTGTTAGAGGGAAATGTTGACAATTTCCGCTATCAAAAAACGTGGATTGCAAGATTTAAATCAGTAATAACATTTAAAATTTGTATTTTGAACGCTTTATAAAGAAATATCAAATATTTACAAGTTCATGACTTATATACAAATATTCACAAGTTTATGACTTTTATACAAGTAAGATGCAAGTATTTACAAATGGGTATTTACAATATTGTCAAAACAAAGAGTCTATTCAATATTACTCTCGTAAAGGTCCTTGCATTTTTCGTCAACCTCGTTATTGTTTTCAGTTATTATTATAAGCCCTGTATTACTTTGGATAAATCCTGTGTTTGAAACTGTGTTGTGCAAGCGCGAGTCGGTACTCTCAATGTCACTGCAAGAGCGAATGTCTCCACTTGCCATGAGATTTCGTTTATGTTCGTGTTTCCTCTCGCGGCGCTTTTTTTCTGAGTATGATAGTCCCAAAAAGATCATGAACACAATGAACACTATTCCAACTATAACAACAACTGGGAAATACCACGGTAATGATTGTGTTGACACGTCATGCGTCTCAATACTCCTCACTTCTGCCTTGTTACCAAATGAGTCGTATCTCGATGTTTCGGTCTCCATAATGTATTTTTGTCGAATCTGAAATAAAGAAAGACAAAAATATTAACTTTTTATTCTAAAATGTAGTAGTGATCGTTTCTCAGAATTTTTTCCCCTTGCGCGCGTGATAAGGCGTTACTTTAGCAGACTATATAAAGGGGGGGGGGTATTTGAAATTAAGATGTCTAAAAAATGGGGGATTGGTCATGGAAATAATTTGCTTCAATATGAAGGCCGGGGGTGGGTAGGTATAAAAAATGTCAACCTTTGGGTCTTTGTTCCTCGACTGTTTTCCATTGTTTTTGGACTCTAAATCATGTTTAAAGCATGAATATTGACTTTAAATAAGATTAAAACAAAATAATGGCACATGTACAAAAGAAGACGGGTAATTGGTTGACGGCCAAAATGTTTAGGGAAAACATGCGCGTGATGTAGAAATTTTGTGAAATTTTCCCGAAAAAGTGAAACCGCATAAAAATATTCAAAAAAGCAAAAAATTGGGACCGTAATCCGCCGCATGGTTTAAAATTTGCTGGATAGAATCTTCAAAAAGGGGTGCATGGGTTCCAACAAATTGCATAAGTCCTAAGGGTTGGGTGGGTGACCAAATGTCCAGTGTGACCCCCTGAAAAATTGGAAGAACTTGTGATCATTGAAGAGGAGAATCCGGGAAAAATTGTGGAAAGTTTGTGGTCCCTCCAAATATGTGGCCAAAAATAAGGTCCTAAAGTATTGATAGAAAATCAATTTTTTTATTGTCTAAAATTGATTTTGCAACAAATAGGACCCCTGTGTATGCAAATTGTTCCATGTGCCCTCTGGTTGTATATTAAACTATTAAACGATGCTAATATTTTGTCCTCTACACAGATAAGCACATCAAACAATTTAATGAATGCGTTTAATAAAAAACCTCATATTAATCTCAAGTATATATATAAACAGTTAAACAAAAATGCAAAATTTTGATTTACATGTATACCTTTTATTATTCCTCTATTAGAAACAACTTGTTACATCTCCCTAAGAACTTGTAAACGATAAATCCTTCTGCGCTAAAATGAAGCAACCTCACGCAATATGTTACGAAACTGTTTTACCTACTTATGAAGCAACCTCACGCTATATGTTACGAAACTGTTTTGCCCTATTTCGCTAATGTTTTGAATTTATAGGCAAAACACTGTTATCATTTTTTGATAAAAATTAAGAAATCGAGGTTTATTTCACAAAAACGATTACAATGTTCAATTGCAAATCACACAATTCAGGTTATCAGGTATAAGACGATCGTTAGAACTGATCGAGAACAGGATATATTTTAGATTTTTTAAAGATTGTTTAAGCACATTATAATTATTCAAATTAACCCTATTCTTGAAAAGGGGGGCGGGATTCCGCCAACCTAAGATTTTTGAAAGTATCTTAAGTAATAAGCGGCTTGAAACAGGGTGTTGATTGAGACTTCTAATTAAACACCAATGCCGACCTAATAGACATAATTTAAAAAACATTATTCAAGAAATATGGATCTTGACGAATTCTGAATTTTGTCGTGATGCTTGCCTTTTTTACAAAATATTGGCGCCATAGCGCGCCAAGAACACGTTTGGTGGTGGCCTTAAGTAGGCCTTTTGTTCTAGAGTGATCATTATGCTACGGTAGTCATATCAAATTTTAATGGGGCTTGAAGATCCTTTAACATTTGAACGAGAGTTTAATTATCGAAAATCTTAGGACCGAGTAATTTTGAACAGCTTAGATATTGAGCTTTTTTGCTGTATACATTAAAAAAATGTATAGGGCCTACAGGCCTAAAATTTGTCAAGAAACAGCGAAATTATGACATTTTGTCAGATGTTTTGGCCGAGTGTCAGGTTTCCCGAGTGTCGAGGTCCAATTTTAGGATGTCCTTCGAAGCACCAAACCTAGGGGTTGATTATGGCTATCTATATAGACTCTTTTTTAAATCAATGTGAAAGAACCAAAAAATATTGCAAACATCTTTTTTGTAATGCCTCACCCCTAAAACGGGTGTAGGGATTTTTTCGTCGACCCATATACAAGTAGCTGGCAGTGAAAGAGTTGAGCCATGATAAATATAATACCCACCCCCCTTCAGTTTTGAGCCCCAAAAAGCCCTTAATTTAGGAACAGGATTAAAGCACTTGTAATTAATAAAATAAACAATTTTTACAAGAACACAGAAGTCGGCAATTGAGATAACATGAGAAATTGATATGATAATAAGAAAGTTCCGAGGCCAATCTCTATCGGTCGGTCAGTACAAAAAGTAATGCGACCCAATTGAGAATCAAATGACGTAAGTAAAAGTAAATCGGCCTTGAAAGTTCGATGTCTCAGGTGGAATTCTCGGAATTATCAAAGGCCTTCTGGCGCTTACGGGAAAAGCAAGAGCACAGCAAGGGCTTTGAAAATAATTTTCATAGGTGAATTAACCATGTAGCGGAACCAAATTAGTCATTGGCATGAAAGGCTAGTAGTATTCGAGAGCATCTCTTTTGCCTTTGGGGTTTGATGATCCGGTCTGGCTATACCCTATATGAAGATGCGAACTTGAGGTCCATCAGGGTATTCCACAAGTCAAGCAATTAGGTTTACAGATTACTCGAATTACATTTAAAATGTCTATGAAAATTTAAAAGATCACACTTTCACATAATAAATGACGTTCTTTGAATAGAAAATTGAAAAGAAAACGAAATTTGAAAGTGGTCTAAACATATTATGAACATGTGGCGCTGTATGGAGACAGTGTCAGAACAATTTAAGATGGGTTTTGAAAAACTAAATATACAGGGTGTCCCAATAAAATGTGTATATGAAATAGTGAGATAACGTCATATTGTGACAGTTGTGACTTAGTTATAAGTTTCCCATAATATCACTGCGAGTGATCACTGGAGAGAACATGGCCTTCTTTTTCGAATAAAAGTAATTTTGTGCAAATCTGTTCATCAAAAAGAGAACTACATAAATTTCAAAGGACCAAAAAGTAGGCCGTAACTTTCTCGGATCCTGGAAAATAAGAAAATGTTTTTTATTTTGATTTTTTAAAGTTGCTTATTCAGTTAAA
The DNA here is from genome assembly GCA_032353305.1 of Cephalothrix spiralis. NCBI lineage: Eukaryota > Metazoa > Nemertea > Palaeonemertea > Archinemertea > Cephalotrichidae > Cephalothrix > Cephalothrix spiralis. The sequence goes on from JAUCNG010000015.1 coordinate 10,296, forward strand.
CAATTTGATAAAATTGAAATGCACTGAGAAGAATTACAAATTCAATTTTGGAGTAATGGAAATAAGATTCTCTCGATTTATAATGTTACCGAGGCCGGGGAAACTGATACTAGAGGTGTTTTGGGAGAATAATTGAAGATCTCTTAGTCTTACTAAGACTAAGAGATCTTAAATTATTCTCCCGAAACACCTCTAGTTTCAGTCTTTACTTATGAATCCGATCTGTACAATATCTATTTTATTCGAAAGAGTTTGAATCGGGAATATTTTTTACTACATATTGAAATATTTTAATTGGAGTATTATAATGTCGTCATCTGGCTAAAAAAATTTTATTCGGACACACTCTATTTCAAATATCTTTTCTTGTTCACAAGTTGTATTTACGTTACTTAGATTCATTTTTGTCTCACCATTTCAGGCTGATCTTACAAAAGTTAAAGGGAGCCCAAGGATGCCAGTCGCATTATTTTGCTCAAGTTCTATGGCAATAGGCATGCTGTTATTTGCTTTCACGTTGAATGAAAATTCAAATTTAGTAAGTAATTCCTTTTTGACATTGGTTCATTTGTCTCTTGGATTTTCCTGGAAAACCAAAAAAAAAATTCCAGATTCGGGAATTTCCTTGAACGCCAGGAAATTAACCTGTAAAACAAAAAATATTCCTGGCAAAAAACAAGGAAATGTTTTAGTTTTACATCAACGTTTGATGATCAAACGTTCAAAACATAATTTATTAATCAAATCTTGAAAGTCTGTCCGGAAATACCCTAATAAATGAAGGGCTGTATTTGCAAAATCTGGCGCGCGCTTCAGCAAAGGGGAGATCGTCGGATTAAACCAAACCCTTTATACATCAAGGTAGTCCGGAAACCACCAAATAAAAAAGGTATTTCATCACCAACTCGGTTCCACGAACAGTTATACACTCAGAGTCAGAGCCACCACGCGTTGCCAAAGTAATCATGTTATTGAAGGTAGGTAGAGTGGGGTTTTCCGACGTATGTTAATCGATGTCAAAAGTTGGACAGTTGCGACCAAGAAATCCGCCAGTGGGCATCGTTACCTCACCAGTAGAAATTATAATCAAACATTCAGTGGATTGCGCTGTTCACCGAAAATCCTCTAGGTTAGGATCATGTTTCTATCTGTTGGTGATACCTTTATATGGATCTATCACATTCCGTCGAAAGACATTCAGTCGAAACCCATTTCGTCAAAAGACATTTAGTCGAACGGACATTTCGTTAAAATGGCATTCGACGAATGTCCGAAATATTGGCGCACATCCTTTAGCCGGGCAAATTTAGTTCAATTGATATATAAGAACCAGCGGTATCTCAGCAACAGCTGGATTTAGGCTATATAAATGTATAGAAACAAAACACTACATGAGTCCGCTCTGGTCCGCTGTTAGTTTTCAATTCGCGCATGCGCAGATCTCAAAAACCACTGAATGTTTGATTTTAATTTTCATTGCAGGAATCAACCCTTTGGTTTACGGGAGCCGGGAGGAATTGAAATGATTACTAATTTAGAGAATTAATTTGTTTTTTTCTTCTTTTTAGGTATACTTAAATGCTATTGGTTTTGTAATTGGTATTGGTTGTTGGGGAATTATAACATTAGTTGGTATAATGTCGGTTGAATCCGTCCATCCTGATTTTGCTGGCAGTACACAAGCGGTGGCTGGGCTCGGTGGAAACGGTAAGAAAGTGTAATAAAAAACGAACATACATTTTGTCCGTTAGCTATACACTGTACTATATTCGCCGGTAAAAATGCTTCTTTGTTGACCAGTAAAACCTTTGGTGGTTTTGATCCATGACAGTTTTCGCGAATTGCGCATGCGCGGTCGATTTTTAGGGTTGAGCATGCGGTAATCGTAAAAATGTCAGCGCATTGCGGTAAAATAAGAGGCATGTTTCTATCTGTCCGTAATATATATGACGTAAAATCCAGGTTCTAAATTCTTGGGTATTATTTTCTGTTTTTACCTTTTACAATTTTTCCTTAAAAATAAATATACCAGGAAAACAAAATAACGAATTGCGATATTGGTTTGAAAATACTGGAAAAAACCTGATTCATATCAATGACCTTATAAAATAAACAGATTATTTTTCTATGTCAAGGTAGTTATTGACTTAGTTATCATAATCACCTGCGAATTTCATTATCACTTGTGAAATGCCTGGTCAAGGAATGACTAAAATTCGAAAAAATATGCTCTTGCGATTTTTGGAAAGTTAATTATGGTGGCAATTGATCCGATAAAAAGATGTTTTTGAAGGTTGCGCCATTCGAGTTCTTGACGTCGAAAACCCCTATTTACATCCAAGTTCCATTACCCTGGCCCAAATTGAAGTTTCAAAATTAAGCCAATAACACAGGATACCGTTTTTAGCGGCATCTCAAAAATTGCGAGTAGTCAAAATTATTCGGAAAAAGCAGGCAAATGGGGACAAATTGCAAAAATGACCGTTTTTAAGTTTGGGCACTTTTAATAGAGATAGAGAAAAAGCAAAAAAATTTAATTCCGCGGACCTGAAAATCATGGAGTTAAGTCAAGGTTCCATGTTCCTAACCCACTTAGTGGCAGGGCGTCAGATGATTGGCTCAAATAGACACAGATGGTCCGCTTTATGAGCATTTACCTTTAGGCCTGTAGACCTATAATACCGCACTCTAATTTATTTTCTATATACCGATTATAAGTCGTGTTTACCCCGAAGCGTCCCACTCCACGTATTTAACCTGACCGAGCCACCAAGGAAGCAGTACGCTGAAGAACTTCCGGATTCAGAGACCGACGCTCTACCACCTCGCAACCTCGCTTCACTTCCAAAATGTTATTTAAAACAAAAAATCACTTTCAGAATATAAAATATTACCTTTTTTCATTTTCAGTTGGTCGGACGATATCTGGACTTCCATTTGCGTATTTTGCACAATATTACAATTGGTCAGGTCTTTTTGTAATGATTAGTGTGCTAAGCACCATGTCATCAATTTTATTATTTTTAAACAGAAATACCACAGCAAAAATAGTTGCAAAAAAATCAAAAGCAGAATAAATGTTCTGTATCGCATAATTTTCCATGATTATATTTTAAATACCAATTGGCAAGTATTGTTCACATCATATTGAAGGGAAATCTCAATTAACAAATATGGCTTAATTAACGTCATGTCATATGATAATATGTATCATATGATAATATATGATATCTGTTTTTATGGATCTGTCTTAGTTTAATTTATGGTTTACTGGTACCTTAACTCTATTCCTGAAGGGCTTTTATTGGCTCGAATCTGAAGGGGTGGAGGGCTTATTCGGCCCCCTTAAGATCTCGGCTATGGATGAATTTAGAAAGCTGAATTGTTTTACACATATGGGATTACATCCAAAAAAACACTTTAAACTCACAATTTTTTCAAAAGGCTTCAGGAGCCCATTTTTTTGTCCAAAATCGGGGAAAAAGTGAGAGAGAAAAAATCATTTTTTTTTTATATTAGCTTTTATTTCAAGATTTAATGGTCTCAGAGTGTTCTCTTTCTTTGCAAATGTTTCAATACTATCCAAACCAGAATATAGGATGGCGACAACGCCACAGGTCCTCGAAAAGGGCCCCCAAAATATATAAAAAAATATTTTTGGCGCAAAAATGGGTTAGATCTATGGGCCAAATGACGCAAGGATTGGTGCCTTACCCAAATTATGATCTGATATGACTACAGTAGCATAATGGGCCACTCTAGAAAATATTTTCGGCCACCAAAAGGGTTCTTGGGGCACTCTGGCGGATAGCATGCATCCCGAAACCCAATTTTTTTAAAATTACGTCTAAACAAAAAGAAAACGAAAAGCACCACCCCCTCCCCTTCCGGAATAGAGTTAAGGGACCTTCAATAAAGAAGGCCTTCGTACGCCAAAACTTGCCGATTTTCCATTTTTGTGTCGAGGGAGCTTTCCCTATCTTATAGAATCGAATCATGATTTTACATGGCTTTAATCTTCACTATAAATAATTATTTAATGGTTTTTTTTCTCTAATCATTTATGCTTTCTTTTTTCTCATAGATGGTTTATGATTTTATTTATCTATTTATGTTAGTTTTACATAAATTAAATGTATACTTGATTATTGAAATATATTTTTAGAAATATAGGTTTTTCCATAAACGGTATCTGCAATATTGCTTAGTTTTTGACAATTCTTACTATTTTGGATACATCAAAAGAGAGATACAAATACTACCTCTCGCATACAATTCTATGCAGTTTTATTGATTATCATGCGATAAATACAGCGCGTCCCAATATTATGGAAAAGAGCCAAATGAACTGCCATTTCTCGATAAATAATACTTGTCATTTAAATATTTTTTCATACATATGCACTTTAGTATGTTTAGATTCTAACAAATCCATTCAAATAACCTGAACGCCTGATTAAACATCTTAAAATAAATTTTTAAAATCTGTTGTTGATAAAATTTCTCCCCACTCTAGACTTTGTATACGTTTTGAAATATTCTTCCCGATCGATTCACAAAAAAACTCATCGAACGTACACTACGATCTCGAGTCGGTACGTTAGACAATCGGGGCATTTGTGAAGCCTAGTAAACAGTTTATATATTAACAATGTGACTCCCGATCATTCGGTTGATTCAGACAATCATACATCAGTGCTTCACGATTAAGTTACACGGTGTCGCTACCGTTTTTACGTACTAATTCTTAGGGTGGGTAAATCGCTATCAAACTTCATTTATTTAATCACCTCATACTCAGTAACCTCTAAGAATATATATCAATGAACATGACATTTCTAGAAAGAAAATTTTTTCTCTCTCAAAAATGTCGTAAATTTTCAGACAAATCCATGCACATAAAATATTTTTTTTATTGTATTTTTTGGCTGTTTTCCATAATATTGGGACACGCTGTATAAAACGTTGCTCTTTTGTGCACATTGACCTGACTGTTATGCTCATACCAAGCAGTTTAAGCTAATATAACATGCTATGCCTTATTAGATAGGGCTTAAGCCAAAATCTATAATTATCCCTGTCCAAAAGATGATAAAATATATATCAATGCAATTAAATGTCAATATCGATCAAATGTCATATGCCTAAAATGTTAAGTACAGACTAGTATGATTAAATCTACCTGATATTTTGATTGTAATCAGTGACCCTATCACTAAAATAAAGCGAAATTTGATAAGCATTGTTATTAAA
>JAUCNG010001125.1:0-15545 GCA_032353305.1 Cephalothrix spiralis
GTTTATATATGTACTTGTATGTTCTTTTTAATGTACTTTTTACTATCTGATAATTCTATGTGTGCTATTTTATAATGCAATAATTATGTATATATCATGTATTTGTAGGAATATTTTTTCCCTGTCAATAAACATTATCATATTATGAAGATTGTTGACTTATTACTGGTTTTATGAGCGACAAAAATAAAGACTCGAGAATGCGTAACTAAGGACAGGTCCGTTCCTAGGAACATGCGCGATATGCTTTAGTAATATATTCATAACATGACACACGTAACTATGGAAAATTATTATGGCTATGGCAACAGAAAAACATTTATGAAGTGAGATAAGGGGATACAAAATTTGCATCATTACAATCAGTAGCACTGTTTTATTCTTCTAAGCTTAAATCCCATTTGTACCTCCCTTGTTTTTGAACTGATTTGCACCAAATCTTTTTTATCTAGCAGAGACTCGTCTCGTCGGTTACTTTTTATACACTGTTATATCCTGGCTTCGGTTCTACGAAATATGGTGTATTTACCGCACGATTAAGTCGCGTTTGAGTTTGGTTTAAACTTACCAGCAGGTACATTATCAGTAAGTGTTTCAGTAGCTCCTGATAGAGATGTAAAACAAGTATCACAGACACGTTGTGGCTTTTCTGACTGCTGAGGTAGAACCCATTTCTTCGCTGAACAGCCATTGCAGACCACTTTTCCACACTTTCGGCAATGGTGCTGAAAATAAGGAATGGGGCAAATGTAAAATAATACCAATATATGGTGTCAAGCACCCTTTCGGATACAAAATATAGGAAATATTGGACCTTTTTTTGCATCAAAAACATTTGTCGGTGACCACCTTCCCCTAGCACTGGGGGAAACCGGCAAGGAATGATAGCTGGGTAGAGCGCCGACCATATTTTGATGAAATATTTTGCAGTTAACAGGTTAATATTAGACTACATAAAGATGTATTCCGGTAAGGATTTGAACCGATGGCTTATCTTAATTGTATTTTTGCTGAAAAAAAACTTAGAAAATTTGGATAGAAAATTAGACAAAAACAAAGCCTTTACTTCCGGTAATTGACCTACCTGCTCCTAATAATTTTAAAATTATCGAAGGCAGATGTTATTCAAGTTCACAGCTACAACTGCTACCTGCAGACTCTCTAAATCAGTCTGAACGGAGAACGTTCTCTTGTTAATCGCTTTTCGCAGTGAGTGGCTTATGCTAAAAGTAATTTGATGTAGATATTACGAGCATCAGGCATTCATGAGGATTGGTACAGTAAAATCTTACCCTTCGATTAAGAACATTGAATTCTGTTTTCTTACATTCCATGCACGACGAAACACTAGAATCAGGCACCCAAACTGGACTATCATCTATATTTTGAGCAGTTTTACCACCTTAAATTACACATAAATGTTAAAATATCACTTAACATGTTTATTAGGACTCGAATAATGACAAAAAGTTCTTAAGGTATCAGTCAAGAGCTATATTTAGTCTTAACCAATTTATTAATGTGAGTGGAAGTAACTCATTTAGAAAGTTTTACTTGGAAAGTTTCCTTTTTGAATATATTTACTTTTCTATGGTTATCTTGCAAAAAACGGAAATACAGATATTATAGCTATGATGAAGGCACACCTGTACCTCGATCTCGAGATTTCCTAATTTTTTACGAGGTAAATTATAATGGTACATAACATGTCTTATTTAAAACAAATAGTTTTTTAGTTAATTTTTTTAATAGTTCTAAAGAGAATAGACCAAATACAGTATACACAATCTTGAGATGATTATCTAGCTTAAGTTTTTTTTCTCTCGATATCATTTTAGTTTTTGAGAAAATTGACGTCAAAGTTTTTGTAAAAAAAAACTGTTTAAGTTCAACATAGAATATTTAATTTTTTTTAATTGGTACTAATTGGTACTTTCTCATGATGGTGGTTACGTGGTTTAGTCCTTTTTTGGAAAAAAATGAACTAATAAACTTAAAGTTAGTTTTTCCCCTTTATAGAAATATAAAAGTTGTTATATTAAATTTTTGTTTCGCTAAACCTAAAGATTAAAATAAAAACTTGTAATTACGTTTGGTCAATATATCTTGGACACATTTCTGGATATGGGCCATCCATTCGGCTTTTTCAGATGACGTGGCTGCAAAGACTGTGAATGACTTTTTCGGACTTATTATTTGCCATCCGTTCTTCAATGCTGCAAAAGGATTAAAAAAAACATCATAAAATGCAAACAATTTATGGTGATGTTATATATATTCATGCTTAATTATACATAAAGTATGCAAATTCATATTCATTTATCAAGAACAAGGCAAAAGGTATAACTTATTAACTTGTTTTTTCTTCTTCACATCTACTTTATTAGATGACATTACCCTATTAAATGCATATTTGGTATTTTTAGATACAAAGAAAACAAATTCTAGTGGCCAGGCATGATAGCTAATTTTGGTTTATTTATTTTTTTCAAAACATAATCAATGCATCAAACTTTTAATAGATATTATCAGGATTCAGGAATACATATTTATTCCTGATACTATTAACATTATCGTAATCAAATTTAACAACTAAAGGAGTCAAAGACTACAAAAAATCATATTCTGTGATTTCTAAATCATAATTTGCTATATTTTTATTTACATAAATGATTTGATGATTATAAATGGCGTGATTTAAATTCATCTTAAATTTGATTTGACTGATTATAATGCTATTAATTTTCTTTATTAGATGACATCAATTAATTATCAGCCACAGTTATTTAACATATCTAATATAATTGTTTTTATTAAATGAAACATGATAAGGAAGTATTTTCCTATCTATTTAGATGGTAAACCAACAATATTTGTCAGATACTAAATAAAGGTCAAATATCTGGTACAAATATTAGTGGGAAAATTTATCATCAGAAATGTTAAATGAAATTTCGACATTGGGGAGGGGATGAAACATACACATGTAAATACTTTATGATATACCTATGAAACTGATAGATCAAATAAATTTGTAGCCTATTATTTCGATTATAATAAATTTGCCAATTAGGTATAATCAATATCGGATTTAAGATCCGATATTGCTATAATAGATTAAAGATCATTAGATTTAAGACATATGGAAATTTTGGGTATTCATTATTTAAAAAACCCATTTTTGGCCGTTAACAAACTTTGGTCAACATTTTCATCAAAAAGACGAGAGGCCCCATAATGGAGTCTCAACCCTCCGCAAAAAATGAATCCAGATTTTTTTTTAAGTTTTCAGAATATAATGGTTGATAGGGTTTAAAGCCGCCTCTGAGATTTGAGTAAAGGCCGAAAATGAGTTTCAAAAAGAATTCCATAAATCCTGATAAATCTATGTATATTCATTTAATAGAGGACATTTTGAAATAAAAATTTTAAATGCATGCATTGGGCCGGGAATGGAAAGGTTTAGGAAGATAGTGAAGGAATGATTCTGATTCCTAATTTGGTAACTTCTCATCTTAGGATTCCTACCAATTAACTTTTTGTTAATAGGGAAAATTTGAAATCATCTTGGCCTTTAATTTTGATTTGAAGATGAGGTTTTGGCCTAGAAGCTTTGATCAGATACCGAATCACCAGGAATCACTGCAGATATAATTGCATATTTAGGCAGGTAGAATTGCTTGGATAGCTATAAAGCTGATACAAAATCCCTACCTTCTGGATCATTTACACCTGTTGCAAAAATAATGAGCATGCAAGTTCACTAACTTAGTTTCATGAGGGGTCATGGGAAAAAATGTGCATACTGATGCTATAACGGACGGGTGGATTATAAGAGATCACAAAACAAATTTCATGAAAAAAAAGGTCCGATAGGGGTGGCCGGATTCGGGGTAAGACCCCCAAATTCGAGCCGGGGCCCAACCACGACCCCGATATTTTAAAAATAAACAAAAGCCATTTCGAGTTTCTGGACAACAGATAAAGCTAATGACCAGAGTCGTCGAGTAGGGATTATTAACAAACTATTCAGGGCCAAACACGACGGCGGACCTCGATCCCTGCACTGATATGTCAACCCGAAATCCGGTCATCAATCCCAACCCAAAACGTCGTTTATCCAAAACGGGATCGTGCCAAATTAGAAACTCTCAACAGCAGTTAATTGTAGGTGCACTCCAGATTCGGCCTTTTAAACTGTAACTGAGACCTGTGCTCCTACAGCCCAAGCAAAGGTGGTCAACCTTCACCGAGTTTCTATTTGGCTTTTTTATCCATTGAGTCACATGTATCATTACAGTATATACGTATATCAAGTCTTTTATTTTCCCTTGCATTACAGAAGTATAATTATTAAGTGTCGAGCCGAGCAAAGCTAGGCAAGCAAAATTGGGACCAAGGGCCATATTTTATGATATCCTTAACTGCTATGATAACTATGAGACCTGTAAATGTACAACATGTACCGCATTTTCCTATAAATTAACAAAATGCATTGACGGTAGCATTAAAGGCGATAACATGCAACTTAGGAAATAGTACAAACCAATCCCAGCAACAGTAACTTTTTGAAATAAAAATAAAACGATAATTTCATTCATCAATTTATATCAATAACGGTCCTTGATATTATCGGCGGATAGTTTAAGAAAATATTGATCGACAATCAAATGTTATTTTGTGTAATCATATAATTAGACCAATTAACCAATATTTGACACGTATAATAAATATAGGATTGCATTCACAGTGATGGAAAAACGAATAACTAGGTAACACGGTGAAATAAATAATTTCGTGTTAAACAATCAGTATTGTTCAGAATAATTCGAAACCCGTTTTTTAAACAAATATTCATAAATCCATCTAGCAATACTTAGATATTCGAAACAATATGGCTCTAATTGAGGTATCCCAATATTTGATTGGCAAGGGCAAAAATGGTTCAAAGAGGGGGGGGGCCCTCAAACAGTTTTGCATATTGGCCGGTAGTTGACCCCAATAAACTATATATATATATATATATATGGGGATGGAGGACAACAAACATGATTTTTCTTGACTTTTTTGAAAAATCACGTTTTCTGCCAATCTTGGCAGATATTACATTATTTGAGGAAAACATATTGATTTTTTTCTCTCGTAATCAAACATTTATTAAGAATGTTGATCGACTGAAAAAGCAGTATAAGATGGCGAAGCCCCAACCTGACCATTCCGGTTCACTAAACAACCTCAAAACACCCACGCAAACCATCACTACTTTGACATTTATTTTCACTTTTCAAACCAGGGTAAGAAAAACACCGAACCCAAACCATCACAAATTTGGCATCTCTTTTCAGACCAGGCTATCCAAACTATCACTAGTTTGATATTTATTATCACTTTTCAGACCTAAAATCGAAAATGTGTATGGGGTGTAGGGTCCATCAGGTGCCATATCCAAATTGTACCGAAGAAATGAATATTAAGATTAACACATGAAGACATCAAAGCGTTAAATAAAACAGCCAACACCATCACAGAAACAATGCTGTTATTAGAAGAAGAAGCACCCCCTCACGGGATCCAGGCGTGTGAACATAGATGAAAAATAATTATTATTTGTAAAAAAATGGCGTTTGAATAATTCTGAAAAATACCTTCAGTGATACATAAGAAAAACTGAATTGAAATTAGTTTAGCAGTAAGTTCATACCTCCTTCATCCTTGACTGCTTGTAATTTTACATCGGCTAAATCGAGTATATGTTGCTGGTTATACTGAAAAATATAGATATAAAAATGTCAATTTCAAGACAATAAAGATAAACAATCGACTCTCTAAGTTTTAAAGCTTTCTTTAGTATATATGATTAACAGTATTTGAAGCATTCAATTGGAGCAGGAGTCCAGAGGTAGTTATGGCTAAACTGGGACTGGTGATATTGTTCTGTATTAAATCGAGTTCACCAATGAGCATTGTTAAATAAATTAAATCAAATATACATGTTGTCAAAATATCCTGACCATGCCTTGTATGGTTTTTCCAAAAGTGTATCTTTAATAAAACAAGCTCAGACAAAGCGAAAGTAACTTTTTCTTATTATTGTAACTAATTATTGCGGTTTTTCTGACTTAGCTATGAATAAAAGACTAGATTTATGGGTACAACTTCACCATCAAAGTCATGGTTTCATTGATTTCAAGTAACGTTATAGGAAGTAATTCATTACTTTTTGTGAAAACAATTTCCACAATGAAATATAATTTTGGAAATGACTTAAAAAATGTTACCTTCTTTTTAGCTATCATAATGTTGCCATAGACAAGAACATCATTGAATAAAAAGAATTGTCTAGCTTTAGCCTTCTTTCTACACATCTTCATAAGAACACCCTCTCCAACTAAAACACGGCCTGGAGCAGTTAAAGTCTAAAAAGAGAGAGAGGGAATAAATTCAAAAAAATATTTAAGAGACAGAACAAGTTGTCAAGTCTTTAATATAATAATAAAGATTTTTATTAATTAATATCTTCATAACATTCAATGTGTCAGATAATGAACTAAAAACCCAAAGATTAATCATTTGTATGCATCTAGTCTCCTAGTTAAAGAATTTTTTTTTACCTCTCCTGAAGTACCAAAACATTTTTCTACAGTTTGGATTCTCCTGTTATTTGCTTCACTGTTTACTGCAAAAAAAATATAGATAATTAAATATTAACAATCTTCTATAATATGGCCTGGGAAATTAAAAAAAATTAAGATTTTCCACTAGTACCAGAAAATTTGAATTGTCCATTATTATTTTATCTGCTATTCAAAGTGGTTCTGCAGTAAAAATGCCAGCCAGTGAGGAACAGCATCAACTTATTGTGAAGATTTATCAGGAAAATTGATCAATTAAGAGAATGTGGAACACCTCACTTCAATCATTATTCAAAAAAATTGACATAGTCCGGCAACTTGGGCTAGTGGCCCAGCTCATCCTGGGCCAGGCGCTCAGCAAATGCCATCTAAATATATATATATATATATACTAGAGGCAATCTCAAAATGTTCATTCAGTTATTTCTCTGAGTTCAACTGACAGATAGGGGAGGGGTTGAGGCATGGACAGATTGAAAAATTGAAGTGTCAAATTGATATAATAGATGTTAATTTTGAATTTCAAGGTAGTTTGATTTGGTGACATACAATAAATGTTCTTGTTACATGATGTGAGCAAGCGGCTTAAAAAAATGTAATTTTTTTCATTTAAAAATTGCATCAAATTGATTAGCAATAAAACTTACGCCAATTATAACAATAGCTGCCATTGATGTCCATCTGCATTGCAGTGCATTCATTTTATGCGACTGTCACTGGGAGTACATTTGTTTCAAAAAATGCCAAATGGATATGCATTTAACGTACAAGAACATCGAAGAATTTACGATTTTAACAAAAAAACATATGAGAATTGAGATAAAAATAAGAGACTGCTCGAAAATCTGAAATTTCTTTGTTCAAAAGGTGGTGCGATGCTGATGGTAAAAAGGACATTTTTTGTATGTCGCTTTGAAGGGAGGGGGTAAAACCTGTCTGTCAGTTGTCCTTATAGAAAAAAACTGTCAACATATTGAGAATGAGATGGCTCCTAAAATTTTTGCTATGATGTTTTATTTCTTTTCCAAGACTTCCAGGTCTAAAATAATTTTCCATTTTCATCGTTCCAGTCAGAACTTTAGACCATTACCCCAAATGGTTGTTAATGATCTAAGTATAGAATATGACACCAAAACAAATACAATGCTGAAACCACTGAAATCAATTTTTGACACTGAAATGGGATCAATCAAAACAATAGCATAAAATAATTTATCTTTAACATTGGACTAAGAAATTCAGAACTATCTTTCTTCATAAAATGAGTAAATTTTCTTTATTTCAAAGATATTTAGGTAGTTTTATTAGAAGGGAAGGTTTATTATTTCGGAAACACCTACCGAGCCTGTCCACCATCTTGACCCATTAATGTCACGTGATTTAAATTGCTGTCATATTCTTCGATTCGAATTTTTTAAAAATTCCAAAAAGGCTCAATTCGCGCTTAATAAAATAAAGAGCTGAAAGTGACTCAAGTTCGATATATTCTTCATTATTTTATACAACATAACGAATTAAAAATATTACAAAATAGATTTTAAGATCTTTAAACTATTATACGAAATCGCAGCTTATCGCTCTACTTTAAAGTCACATGATCCGAACGACATTTCACTTCCGGGTTTCATGATTGTACAGAAAAAAATAGAAAAATAAATCTATCAAAATGCCGATTTGTGGGCCAAAATTGTCAGTATGTGGAATGATTTTAAGTATATGGGGAGTCGTTATGTTGGTAAGTATTGGATACTGATATTTGAACCCTGAAATCACATCATAATTCTTAACTAATAATTTATTAAATTTTACCTGATTTCAACTTTTCAAGTTCAACTTCAAATTGATTCATCATGTTCAACCGAGCTTCAGTTCGAATTTCTAAACTTATCAAACCTTATCTATAGTATAGTGCACTTTTTAGTCATTTAACTAGGTCAACATTGTATTGTCGTAGGTACATGGTGAGTCTTTGGTGACCACATGTACGAGACCCATCCAGGACCAGATGGAATACACCAATGTCATGTGGGACTCTTACTTGCAAAAGGATATAAAGCATCTGGAGAAAACCAAAATGTACAGGAAACACAGCAGGCTGACCTTTGATAAAGATCTGCTGGGGCAGTGTGGAAAGCTGGTCATTTTAAGGCAATATCTCACGCCCAGACTCAGAAGTTTGCACTTCGCCCCAAAGAACTTCGGGCGAAAACTTGAAATTGAATGGTGATTTCCTTGCTAAATGGTGCAAATTTTTGAATGAAAATGTGCACCAAAACAAATTGGTGCACAATAGATTGTGTTTTCAAGAATTTCATACCTGTTGGGGCGCAAACTATCCGACGAAATCACGAAAATATATTCTGAAATATCACGCTATTTATAACCACAATGAGCCGCCATTTTTGATGGCCGCGGACATCACCGATAGAGGTCATCGTCGTACTTAAATAACGTCAATAAGAGCACCACTTGAAATATATTTGGAAATTATGTACGGTATATATATCAAGAATGATATTTCTATACATAACATGATTGGGATCAATAGATATCGCACAGGGTAGGCACATGTTTAAATAGGTTAATATAATGATTCCAAATAAGTCTGAGACTTGATGACCTAAAAAAAAAGGTCATTCATTTGAAAAATATACAATTCTTGGGGCGCAAATTTGGGGGTAAATTCCCCACAAAATCTATCACACTGAATTAAAGACCTTCGGTTCAAGGTTAGCAAACTTCTGAGTCTGGTCTCACGCGACAACTTACATCGTTCAACAGCCACAGCTGCCACACCAATCTCGCGCGGCTGATCTGCCTGATCATATTTTCAACCCAGGCTGGTGTGCGCAATCTCAGTCATCATTATTTAAGTCAGCTCTGCTGGCTTGAATTTCGAAACACCGCCTCAGATTTAGATAGGGAGTCTTGTTCCTACTTCCATTCAGAAAAAAATAGAATACCCCACGATCCTAACAGTCTTTATCCTGATCCTGTGACTGAAAATTTTTTTTCAATGTAGGATTTGCAAGCCTTTTATCCTGATTTTTGAAGAAATCAGGCATGTCCCCTAAAAAACCTCATTAATTTAAAACACCAGTTGACTTCAATATTATAATACAAAAATGTATTTGATTTTAAATATCCCTCAGCTTTTTGTCGGTTAGATCATTGTTTATGATTAGGGAGAACACATTGAGCCTGGTGTTTACTATGATTTATTTAGATATCTGTATTTGATTGCCCAATACTGTGGCTGAGAAAAACAATCGCACACATACTCTGGTATACATATTTAATGCGCCTGCAATATTTTATTTAACTACATGGGTTTAGACAGGGTGGAAAGTTTGTATAAGCTGCTGTGTGGGAATGCGCCAAAAATTTAGTCCTACAACCTGTCGCAGATTTCATCAAATACTGAAATCCAAGATTTATAAATTGCTGTGGATCTGAAATATTTCGTAGAAGATCGGTCGCGAAATTTTCAACCACCGGCCACGCCTTTTTGGGTATTCAAAATTATTGATGACCTTTTTTTTTAGGTAATCAAAATGAAACTACATGTACCTCTTTAAAGCCAAAAAATCATTTATTCATTTGGTTACCGTCATCTGCGCCTGCGTTTTCCTGTTGCCGCATTCAAAGAGCCACATCAAAATTGCCGCAATCCAGGTATTTGCCTCAATTTCACCAAAAATTGCTGCAAAAAATGGTTGCAGCAGCAGTTGAGATGATGTGAGCTGCAGAGCGAGATCTTGCCCTAAAATGTCCAGCTTTCCATACTGGGGGTTTAGTTATTCCATCCATGTCAAGTGAAAGTTCAAAATATTGGTAACACTAAACGAATAAACATGTTATTTTAGTTCTTCAGTCATTCTGATGAAATTGTCAATAATTATTTTTATTCATTGAAATACAGAACGTTAATTAATTAATAACAAGGAAAACAGCATACTGTGTAAAGATAAGATCTCATAGTTTTTGAAAATCTTAACTAATTTTAAAAAGGAGTGTCAAGGAATCTGTAAATTTGATTTAATTTCAGGAAATGACAAAAAAATCCTTACCACTCACCGATTTTCTCAAAAGTACAAACTTGAATAAAAATTTGAACCCCCAGCAACTTAATTTATAAGTTTGGGGGTACTCTAGTCATACTCATAATGAAAATAATTTAAATTGAAAAAAATGATAGATGATAATAATCATTCGATTTACTCAAAATTGCCTATGGCCACGTTTATCAGCGTTAAGTACAAACTTCTTTTGCATTTAGCCTGTACCAATCAACTTTTTTGGCATTTAGTTGGTGTAATTGCTATTTGATAGAAGAATGCTGAGCTGATAGGCATTATTTTTGTTGCAACAAATTTTGATTGATTAATAGAAGATTGCCGAGTTGAAAGACAAGGAAAGACACAAAAATTTCCATTACCTTGAAAACTGTGGCAAAATTTCATTTGGGGAGCAAGTTCAAATACTTTTAGATAATTCTACTGACAAATTCAAATTGATTGCCCAATTAAAATTTCTATAATTTTCTTTTCAGTTTTTCATGGGAGTTTTCCTGAGAGTCCATGCAGCTACTTTTATTGAAGATCTTCCAATTGACGAAAAGGAATGGCTCAAAAAGAATTTAACAATGGAATATGTTTATGACAAATATGACCAAGCTTCTTATAACTGTTTTGTAGCCGCCGCTGTTTATGTAGCTGTTATGCTCTTTTCCTTCCTTCAATACAAATTAAATATGAAATCAAATTATAACACACAATAATTTAGAACTCATCGGACAAATCATCATTCATCGTCATTGTAAGCTCCATATGCATTCATGATCATAAAAGAACACTTTGCAACATGATTTTGGTGGCGTGGAATGGACATGGATTCATTAAGCACAATGGTAGAGGAAAAAACACTAGTCATTTCAGGAACAATCGATTGTTTTGAATGTTAATGTAATGGAAGTGATGTTATGAAAAATTATTTTGAATGTACACAATGTATATAAAAGTTAGTGAGTCGTAAGATATTAACAGGGGCCCAGCTGAAGCCTCTGATATTTGAAACTATACGGTTTTCGCTGCTTGGAATTGATTTAGCCTACCAAATAGTTTAATTATGTGTGCTATACCAACGGAATGCTTAAAATTTTACTAGATGACAATGTGTCTACAGAATATTTAATTAATGAAGAATAATTCCAACACTATAATAACATTCTTTGATATTTCACATTCCATTAGTAAACATTTTTTCAATCAAATTGAAATCAAGTACATGTATACATAAAACGTATTCTACAAATAAGTTGTCTTTTAGACCTGATATGCTGATAAGCCAGTGTATTAGTTATAGTATCTACAGTATATGTTTTATTGCATATCCATATCTCCTAAAAGACTATTATAAAGGTAATTCGTACTAATGCTAGGAATAGAGAATTAGTTAGAGATAATTTATTTAATTGCATTTGAGATCTTTAGAACAATGTGATAGATACATTTATATAAAATTACTGTATAATGTGTAAAATATGTGTTATATATTAAATACCTATTGTATAGAGTGTGTATATATTGATAATAGACGTTGTATTCATTGTATTTTCAAAAGGGATACTTGATATCAGCTGAAGGATTCTTTAATCTTAAATTATTAAGAATAAGTCATTAAGTTAAGATTTGTAACATGTATAAATTATTCCATGGTGATATATTTTCTAACAACAAGATGTGCTGCACATTTTCTGGCGATATGGGTTATACTGGATTGCTTTCAGTGCACCTAAAAGAGCTAGTAACTTTTCATGACAAGAGCAATTTTGAGTACATGTAATCGAATACAAACGATATGCTTACCAGTGACCTGGGTTGATAAAAATGTCTACTTGGTATCATTTTAAAGCAAAACAATTTAGGCTTATAAATTCGAGGGTAATTCTTGCAGATTAACCAAAGACCCGTTATAGTATTAATTGTCTTATTTGTATTAATTTTACTTTGTAATAAGTAAATACCACAAAGCTTTGTTTAAGCTACAGCATTTGATGGTAAACTTTGATCAATTTAATTGGATGTATTTGGTTCATGAATTCAATAAATAGTATTTGAATACAATATGAAAAATACTTTACACCTTTTTACTAATTCGTTATCCTGGGAGAAGGCTAAGTAAATGAAAATAACAATAGTAGGCGGTTTTATTGTGACAACTGCAAGTAACTACTGAAGTTAAAAAGCCCGAGCCTGCTCAAAAAACACTTGCAGTAATTTTAATTAACGATGTTGATAATAGAGGTTAATTTATTGTCATCAACTCCAGTAACTACGTAGTAACTGTAAGTAACTATTCGTATTTATAATGCATTGTTGTTAGTTGAGTTGTGACAAAACCCGGAAGCGGAACTGTTATTCCAGCATGCCAATCCATTATATCATAGTAACTTATAGTTGTCACAATAAAAACCGCCTAGTATCTCCTTGGCAGTTTTAGTTTTTCCTGAAGAAAGGA
The DNA here is from genome assembly GCA_032353305.1 of Cephalothrix spiralis. NCBI lineage: Eukaryota > Metazoa > Nemertea > Palaeonemertea > Archinemertea > Cephalotrichidae > Cephalothrix > Cephalothrix spiralis. Next base: position 13,152 of record JAUCNG010001125.1, read on the forward strand.
GACATGTTATTCTGTACATGATCGACTCAATATTTTATAGACATGGTACTATATATTCGCTGGTTAAACTTCATATTTTTTGACCAGTAAAACCCTTTTTGATCCATGATGTTCCGACATCATTTCTTGAAAATTTAAAAATCGCCGGTTGCTCAGTTTTCGAGAAATGCGGATGCACGGGCGAGTTATAATAGGGTTACGGATGCGCTTATTTCAAAAATGCATATTTTTATATTTCCGTAATACAATTATATGACATGAAATCGGCTGTTACCGAGTTATTGATGTTAATGACGTTAATACACCTATCTAACTCTGTAATGGCTGATTTTACGTCACATAAATGTATTACGGACAGATAGGAACATGCCCCTATTTTACCGGAATCCGTTGTCATTTTTGCGGATGCGCTTCCCTAAAACTCGGTAAATGATTTCGAGACACCATAGATCAAACTCCAAAGGGTTTTACTGGTCAACGAAGATGAAGTTTTACCGGTGGAGAAGAAACAATTCATAGTGAATTAATTACTCAGAGGCAGATTTTAAAATTTTAGATATATATTTTGAAATAATTTATAATTATAATTAATTTACTGTTAAGAAAATCTTCTGATGAAGCATCGCGGGCCCGAAATGAGCAACAAACAATAGGCTCATCTAATAACACTGAGGTATACTTGATCTTTGGCAGTCCGCTCCCTTTGTTTTGATTCTTCAAACTAGCGGTGCTTGACTATACGCTTTACAGTCAGCTTTTTTATGCAACTTAGGCGGGTTATCATAATACAGCCGGTCATGTATCGCCGATGTTATTGTTTCAGATTCGCTGATCTAGCGAATGCAGCTTATCGGAGCTGAACTCCCCATGGCGCTTATAACGACCGCGTATATCTTGTTTATAGAACACCTGTGTAAGTTTAGTCTGATTTTACCCATATCTGGTCAGAACCAGATCTCAAAGCAAAACATCAGCGATACATGACCGTCTGAATATGCTAAAGTATAGTCTTTTCCTGGGAATTTCATATTTCATCAAGTAGTATAAATGGACATAGTACAGATATCTACCTCTTGTTTACTAGAATAGGGTTATCCCAGCTTATCAACACTTGAGCACGAAGCTGCTCGTTATTAAGTCTATTGGATACATGAGAGCAATCCAAGTCCGATATATTTGGGAAATTGAGTTATTTAACAAACAAACAAATAAATTCATTCCAATTTATAGTATAATGAAATCATAATATTTTATTTCATCAATGCATAATTGAACATGACATACATGTACATGTATATAAATAAAATAATTTAAAAACCAAATGCACCATTGTTTAAGCACGGATTAATCCGTTAGCTAGAGTCCCATTTCCACAGACGACTGTAAGACTTTTATGTACGATGATGACCCTGAAAATTCAAATGGAATAATTTTACTAAAAACAGAAATAAGTTACATGTACGATGTGGTAATAATGCATTATTCAATAAAATGCAGAAAACCCGGTTAGTGCGAAAATAGCGATGCATTGCGCTGAAAATTGATCGATCCATTAGGGGTGGTTGTCTTGAAAGTACATGCACCACAGTCTCCAAAGTGATTTTTTTGGAAGATTACAACATGACCTTCACTAACTTGACATTTTCGTCACTTAGCAGACACCACCTCAAAACACCCACCCCCAAACCATCACCAACTTGACATTCGTCACTTGGCAGACATCACCTCAAAACACCGACCCCAAACCATCACTATTTTGACATTTCTTTTCACCTTTCAGACCATGGTAGAAAACAACCACTCTATATAATTTTTCATGGAACAGGTAGAAAACACCCACTGCAATTTGCTTTTATATTTTGCGATAATTATCTGTAGTATTTGCAAATAAAACCCTCCGATTTCTGATGGATCCCCTGTACATCTACATTGTACTCCTTTAGTGATCTTTAGTGCTAATTTCCCCAGTGTGGTACCAGAATGGAACGCGGTCATATTTTGTCGATTTGCGCAACCCTAAAATGTATCCTCATGTAATTCTATCCCACAAAGTATTGATATCGACCTCTTTAATTTTTATTCCGACATCATTTATATTTAAATTAAGTAAAAGGCAATATGCTAATTTTTTCAATAATGGACTCCCATTTAGAACGTTTTTTTCAATGCCAAATCTGTAGAAACTTCCCAGTAGTATGTAAAGTGAGGGTCCTGGCGCAGTAGACGCCATTTTGGATTTACTGACATCATAGACTTCCGGATTTTGCTTGAATCACTTCGAGGGTTATTTATATTAATTATTAAGACTCTGATAGGTGAATCATGATCCACAATTATTTTTGGAGGGGTAGGGGGTAGGGATAAAAAAGGGGGTAAAAATGAAGTATTTGAAAC